>JAANSM010001238.1:0-19901 GCA_036850725.1 Orchesella villosa | reverse complement strand
TATACAGAAACTGATGTGGAACACATTTGCGGGTTTAACGCGTTTCAGTAAGTCTGATACAAATAAACTATTTGAACGAAATTAAATTAAAGGTGAGAGGTGCATCGAAGGTCAAATGGGAAGATTTGATTCAATGGTAAAGTGAAAGTTAAAATCAATGACTTAACGAATACATTCAACATTGCCAATAGGAAATACATTTAGTTCATGTACAATGTAATAATATGTGTAGCTTTTTCAGAATTAATGCATTTTTAGTTTCATACAGTTGACAGTCAACAGTTTATTGTTTATCGGTTAAAACTGGATGTTAACCGGTATGTGTGGAACTTATGGAAGTAATTTTAATAATAACTCCAAGCATTGCGGTTAGGAAGCATACGTATAATAATATCAAATATGATTTTGTCTTCCAAATGTGTATCTTCATGTATTGTGTGTCCTCATATTAGCATTTGCATGTATACAGATCTCCTCAACCGATGGCCGAATTCCTTATATATAAGTTTGACTTTTTTTACTTTAGGCTTATTATGTTGTATGTATTGTTATATATGTAATGCTATATGCACTCGTCGTGTGTATTAAATGTACTCTACTATTCACTGTATATCAACTGTATGCACACACGCACGGAACAGCACATTACATTTACGAATCGGAGACTTATCTGTAGTAGGATTTTAAAGGAAAGGACAGGAAGGTTGCTGTCCCGTTTGTTAGGACTCGAACACAACAAACAACGTGTTCAATATTTCAATTGTTGATATTTTCCGGGGATAAAGTTGACTGTACCTCTCATGACGATCACGATAGCTTAGTAAAAATTGAACAAACAGTGGTTGGTTTCTCAAAATTGAAAATGAAGTGTTGAGTGCGGTGTTCAGTGTTAGAAACCTAATAGGTCAACGGTCATAGCATTAGTTTATCTTTCAGATATGATTCAGTTGTCAGTTAATCACTGATCAATATTCAAATATGAAGAAGGGAGTCAAATCAGACGCCAAGTTTGAGCGACTTCGAAAGGTGCACAATAATTATATTTACGCCAGAAACAAGGAACAAGGTATTGGCTTACACAGAAGAGTTTACTGGAAATGCTTGAAAAAACCTTGTAAAGGAAGGTTGGTGGAGTTTCCTCTTGGAACATTTACCGAAACGGATGTGGAACACATTTGCGCATACAATGTAGTGGAGTAAGTCCGATAACCGATCGATCCCGACCTATTTGAGGAAAATTATTTAGAAGAATGCTAAAAGTGGAATTTTTGAGTTGCAATGCATTAGTTTTGAGTTATTGTAAAAATTAATTATACAAATACATTCTTTTTTGACTTTGAAACTTGATCCGTATCATACATCATATTCATATTTCATATTATTGCGATTCTTGTTTTGTCATGCATTTTGTAACCTAAAGTAATTATTTTACAAATCGTGGAAAGATACCCCACAGACAATAATGTCGGTCTTGTCGGAGTCTATTTCATTTTGTGTGGTATTGGTATTTGGTTTTGGTATGTATGCAGACTGCAGACACAATTTTCAATGGTATAGTTGCTGGTCATCTTTCTTATCGTAGTCTTTTACTTTTAGTACGGCGGCTACTACGTTTTTCCGTCTTTTGTAGGGCAATCAACAACAACGTTGTCAGTTGTGAGTGTGTGATATAGAGGAACATCTTGACTGTGTGCGTGTGGTATGGTGTAGTGTAGGGTATGGGATTTCTGTTTTGTCAAGATTTGACTACTACTACTGTACTACTAGCAGGTCTGCGTTTTACATTGCAATGCATTATAGTCATCTGTGCTCGTGAACACTCAAAACATAGAATTATTTTAGTGGTTTATCCATTTTAATGTTGATTGTCTGTCAATAACGTGATTTATTTGATTTATTGATTGGATTCAAAATGGTGGGTGCTGTTAAGCAGACGAGAAGGCGACGAGAAAAGTTTTTCCATGAAGATAATGCTTATACATTGGACAAATCTGTTGGATCACAAGAAGTATTTTCGGTGTGTTCGACGAGCCGAACCAGCTTGTTCTGGACGTTGCGTTAAAGTTAACGGCATCGTGACACTGACACAGGGACATACCTGTGTTGGTAATGCGGGGGAGTGAGTTGTTATATTATATAGCATGACATCATTGTCATTGTCATCATTGGAAATTTTCATTTTTACGGAATTGATTTAGTTTGTACATTTTGCATATGAATTAAGGGATTCTACGGAGGTTCTTATTATGATTTTTTTTTCAGCAAATAGCATGCATTTCTGTGCTAGACAGTGTACAGTGTATATGGATTGAATTCAACTTTTCACTTAATTGTTAATTGAGACTTTATTTACAATAATATATCATATATTACATATTGCATAATATCACTTTACCCCGTGCGTTAAGAGAAAATTCCACAAATTGTACTTCGATGTGTGGTGTGTTGTTGTTTCAATGCTAACTTATTACTGACTGATAATAATATTTTCATCTAAAATATGTAATTCCAGACAAGCCAAAGATGCTGCGTTGGAGAAACTCAAAGAGTTGACACTATCATCGGAAAGTGTCAAAGCAATTGAAATTGTTCGGAAGGTGCTCAAAGAAATGCCTCCAGAATCTCGGCATCTCATGCCGACTGAAGACAGTTTGAGACGTCGAGTTACGAGATGGGCTCAGCAAGCAGGAATCGAAGTAATTAGACTAACTGCTGATGACTACGTCCGGAACAGTGAAAGCTTGGCGCAGGTAACTAGACGTTTACGTGTATAGCGTAATGTTTTATGCAGAAACATACCTTTTCAGAATTGTTGAACTAAATATTTACATTCGTACGACTCAATCATCAATAGAATCCTGAAAACTCAATTCTTGAACAAAGCAGCGATGGCAATAATCAGAACTCTATCCTAGGAGGAAATCAAAACGCAGATGGAAGCAACATAAGTGGCCCTTCCACATCTCTCGTTAACATTAAGACTGAAATTGAAATAGATGAAGACAATATTGAAGAATTGGAAAATGGTTTGAAGATCTTGAGGGATAAGAAGATAAATGGGCGCTACAGGATTATGATTAAGAATCAAATATACAACTGGAAAAGGGATTACACTGGAAGAGCACTGTACTCGTGCAGAGAAGCAAGGATAGGCTGCCCTGTTACAGCAACGGTTTATCAAGATGATAATCGTTATGAAGTCAAAGGAAAACACAAACATGACAGGCCACTAGTAAATCCAGCTCAACCGAAAAGATACAAGAAAAAGTATAATATCCCTTTCGGTTCAATTCAGTAATTTCTGCGAATTGCACACTTAATTATCGTTGTATAAGTAAATAAAAATTTAATCTACTAGAAGGTACACAGGAATCAAGCGAGTAGACGACGAGGGAAATCAAATTGGAGTAGTCAATTCAATTGATGATGTTCCAATATCGGGCCATGATACTGACGCTTCCCATTGGTTTAACCCTCCAACTTCGATAGGGGTACTACAATGCTAAAAGTAAATAGTAATTATTGAGCAGTTTTTGTTATTGTTTTTATATGTGTTATTTTTCTTCGATTAAGGAACATGCTACGACTGCGGATGTGGAGGGCCCTGAAGATGATGGCGATGACTTACATGATGATTTTGACCCTATAGATCCAATTGATGAAGCTGAATATTCGTCTTTGAATGAGACACATGTCAAAGCGGCGAAAAAGCCTCCGATAGATGCTGCAAAAAGGTTTATAATTTTTAACAAATTATCAAACCAAACATTTATTCTATACGGCCTAACGTCTGTGTTGTGTTGTATTCATAGTGGAGAACGATGCTACGTGTGTGGGGACGAGTTACTCGTATCTGAAACTCTTGCATCCAGTCAAGAAACATTTCGTAAGGCATGCTGTTACTTAAATGTGAAATCTAAGTCGGAATGGTTCCCAGGAATGGATGGATCTCGATTTTACTCATTTTGTGAATCATGTACTAATGAGATCACTAGAATCCATCACCTGTATAAAAAAGTTGACGAAATCCAGTCGTTGATTTTCAAGAAGGTTGAAGACGTGGAGAAGCGCATAGCTGATGCTGAAATCGTTGATAACTGGATGGCCGACGCACCTCATTGTTCAGCTTTGAGATTCGAAGGATTTCGAAAGCAAGTATTAATCAGTAAGCTAGAATTATAAATTATAATCATTATTATTGTAGCAACAATTTTTGAAAGTACAACGGTAACAAATTCAAACTGTTTCTAATAATATCTTTACTTATAGATTACCGTAATAAGTTGAAAGTACGACGAGAAGTTAGGGTTGGCAAAAAAATGGGACATAATTTTGTGGAAATCCAACCCGTGCGGTCAGCTCACATGTTTGCCACTGATCCAGCAGCTACGAATGCGTTTAGTAAATTAGCTCCATCAGATAACCCAGAAGAAGCAGTAGAGCTTGATAACTCTCGACGAGTAGAACCACGTAGACACTCTAAACGCTCAAAATCACATCAAAATACTATGTTGGATTCTCCACAAATGGATGATGCAGACGATCACATTGGGTTTGATGATGATGATGAATGGTGTGTAGAGGAGCCTGAAAGGGAAACGAAGTTTTGGAAAGATGATCCGAGCAAACTTAATGTTGGAAATATGGATACTAATGAAGATAGTCACGATGGGGAAGCTGGGGACGATTTTATGGATGGGGGTGATGATGCAAATGTTGGTAGTGATTCAGATGCCAGCTTGAATGATAGTGACGACGATGGAGATTGGTAATTAAGTTTAATATTTAGTTTTAACTTTCATGTGGTTTAACTTGATTGTATCTGGCAACAGCATTTAAAATTATGTGTTACGTACTTGCAGGGGATCCAAACAAAAGAAGAAGAAAAAAGTCAAGAAACAAGCCGGAAACAGTAACCTTAACCAAAGCAATAAGAAAGGAACGCCGTCGAAACAAACATATGCAACAGACAAGGGGTACCGCTTCCCGGATACAATAGTTACTAAAGATAATCGTATGTATATGGAGGGTGTCGAAATAATCAAGTTACCTGCAGGAAGTTACAGTAGAATGCCATTCAACGAGGTGTTTATGTGTGGAACCTGCGATAAAATGATGGTTAGCTTCTGGAAAATCCGGCAGCATATTTGTGGTCATCATTTAGGTAATATTTGTTGGAAATAACATGCGATTTGCAGGAACAAATGTAATAATTTTGTACTAGTTAATCACGATTTACATGGTTTACTTGCGTAGGCATGTACAAATGCTCTATCTGCGGCAAGGAGTTTGCTGAACCAAGGCTAATTCCACAACATATTGAAAGAAAGCACACGGAAAGAAAACCCACTGAGTGTGAAATTTGTGGAAGACCAATGTTCGCCCGTACTCCTGAAGCTATGAGATATCATATTTACACACATTTGGGAGAGGAAGAAAAGAAAGATCCTAAATATGCTAATTATTGTCCTCCACATAAGAAAGATCCCAACAGGCCGAAGAGAATTTTAGCCAAAAATTTCCAGACATTTCAGTGTTTTCAATGTGGGAAAACATTTTTAAGACCAAGCGCTTTGAAACGACATGAGTTAATTCATGGAGGAGACGCCTTAAAAGTTCAGTGCCAGCATTGTGGGAAGATGTACGCTCACCGAAAAGCTCTCTCCGATCATCTTAACATCTGCTCCTTAAACACAAACATTAACAGGCATAACTTATCCATGTCCAAAGTGTCCACAGCGATTCAAGAACCGATCTACCCGCGCAAAGCACTTAAAAAATCATGACAAGCCTTCGCCATTCTCCTGCCCCAGGTGCCCGAGGAAATTCTCCAGCAAAAACGGATTTAAAAATCACAAACGTATTTGCACTGAGACCACACATCGATATGGTGGCATCAGCAATAATGTTAGGACTGGACATGCTGCATATGAATCTAATGTGCCTCAGTCGTCTCCAATTGCCAGTACAAGTAGTAATGAATACCCAACGGAAGTGAAAGCAAGTACTTCTCAGCAAAGTATTTCTTACTATCATGATGCAATGGGTGTTTTACAGTACCCAATGGGTTTCAACATTCATCATTCAGGTGGTCAATAGCTTCTGTTCCTGGCAATTTTGATGGACATTCTGAAACTTAAAAATAGGTAGAAAGTGATAATAATGCGTCTCAGTAAGACACGACAACAAGTTTAATTTTATTCTTTATTGTTTTCTCATGTAAATATCACGCTCAGCAAAAATTATATACCATTCTATTTGCAGAACAAACTTCAACTTACTTTATACTTATAATTATTAATTAAACTAAAAAATCAGTACGAAGCTAAAGTTTCCTTTATAAATAAAATTAGTTTCATGTTTACTTCATCCATAATCTTAATAATTTGGTTTGTTTTGGTTTTAAAAAGCACTCGGATAATGCGGAACACTTTGTAATGTGTAACCGTTAGTCAGTATATAAGTAAATTATAGCTGCCAAATAAATTCTGTAGGTTTCCAATTGTTTTGTTGTGTTTAGTTGTTAACTAAATCGTGGTATGGGTGGGTGTTTATTGTATGAGATTTTATGTTTTATATTTTGTTAAGTTATTGTACTCTGCCACACACGTTCAAATGTAGAAGTATACTGTCATTCTTTCTCAAAATACATTATGTTTGTTTGTTGGATAAAGTTTACCTAAAGTAAGTATGTTGGAGTTGGAAAACACGTTCATATAAGTAATATTTTTCTACACTAGTTCGTTGATTGATAATTGATAGGTAAAATGATTGATGTTTCTGTGATTCAAACGTTGTCAATATTAACGTATTGGGACAGACATACTTGCGTTAAAGTCAAACGTAGTTTGATACATTTTTTGGTAACTTAGTTTAAAAATTATTCAAAACATGTTTTGTTTTTAGAAACCTGTCTGAATGAACGGGAGACTATTACATAGCATATATGTATATGAAATATTAGACGTTAAGTATAATAGATTGACTACGCGTAATGTTCGAAAAAATACAACCAGTCTGAAATGGTACTACAAAATAAAGCCAACTTATTATTGAGACCAGTAGAAAAAAATGAGTTGAGATACTATGTATTTTTCATATTTTTTTTACATTTTTCCATAAAACTTCGAGTTTTAAGACACTTTGCCAAAAATAATGGTTTGTCTTCTTGCATTCTTCATGGTATATAATATGGTAAAGCCATAAAAATTAAATCCTTGTACGTAACCTACACTTCGTAATAACATTTATAACACTTTTATAGCTTAGGTGCAACATTTAAAAAAGATCTTTGCATCATGTATACAGAGAGATTGTTTGCGAAAACATGTGAAAGTAGATTACAATGCTATGACTGATGACTCAAGTTAAATACAATACAGACTCGGATCATGATTAGCAGACTAGTGGAGTATAGTGCAGATCTTTCGTCACAAAACATCCTTTCTACACTAGCGACATCGAAACTAAACTTTTAACTAGAACAACGACGATACTGGCAGTCCAACTCGACGGACCCAACGAACACCAAACAAATACATATCCTTACACCTTACATAGATTCAGTTCTTCAGGCAGCAACTTCATATCCATCTGAATTACATACATAAATTCTTACAAAATATCTATTCGCACTATATCATATAAATTGAGTTAAACAAATTGCAACAGTGCTAGCAAATTTTACCCTTAAAACATTATTATAGCACGAAATGACAGGAATTTAACAGGGTAATAATATTGAATTGAACAAGCAACCAGCGCAGCTTCAAGTTCACAATCACTTAATCTTTAGGGCAGCGGCATTACATGTCGTAGCATGATTGCAGTTTACAGTATGTTATCTACAAGCGTTACATCGAACAACCGAAAATACCCATGCATGTGGGTTTGAATTAAATGACAGGTAAATGCAATTTTTTATCGTATTGTGGATAACTTTGACTATATCCTACATTGGTAGCAATAAATAGCACTACTATACGAAAGTTAACGGGAGCTACTAGCAGGAATGGACTACAAACTTTAGAAAGAGTTGTTTTATGGCAATCTTACTGGCTATATAAGTATAGTCGTAGATACACTCATTACATATACATACTTTCATCTACTCGTAAATACATTGGAATTGGAATCGCTAACAAGCTACGTACGTTACACATTTTGTGATTTCAGTTAGTTTCAGGACTGTTCCATGACTCCTCTAGCTAAAGACACTTTAATGCCTACTTGGCCTACTACATATATGTCTCTACACACTTCTAATTGCAACCATTTATAAGACCAGAAAAAGAAACTCACTTTTAATACGAATACACAGTAATTTTTTATGTACTCTACAAGTATAACGTATCATGACTTTGACTTGTGTATTTTTTTCCATTGAAAAACAAACCTATGCATAGTAGACAGTATGACGAGATGAATAGTGTATTGTAATTGCATAGCCTCTTTTTTGATCCTACAGGTAAATCCGTATAATTTTTTTTTCTGTCAAGTGTATAGTTGATAATATCTGAATATTGAATGCACATATTGTATGCATGTAACTGGTAAGTTATATATCATCTTGTAATTTACATACATTATAACCAACCATATTAGTATTCTTCATCGTTTGCTAGCTGTAGATGGTCTCACATTCCCCAGGTGTGCAACAATGTTAGCTCTCGTCGGTGAGTTGATTGGTCTTGGTATTTTACTTCCAGCTAGACTCGGTCCAGTGGTGTTTGATGTGTTAGATGAAGTGTGAGATTGCCCCGGGCTGCTTCCCTTTCTTGACTCATCACTTGACAGCAATTCCCATTGCATTTGCAGCCTCCGGAAACGCTCAGTGTCTTTGTTTGAGTCGGGACTGAGTCCTTTGGGGAGGTGAGTGACGACTCCTCCACCTGATGCCACATTGGTCAAATGACTACCATCAAAGGATTTTGGCCTTTGTGCTTTTGTTGGTTCTGACATACCCTTTTCTCTGCCATCATCATCGTGACTCCCACTTCCACCGGCATGATCACCTCTGTAATTACTTAACTTCGGCCTTGAGGGAAATCTTGACAAGAGCCTTGTGTTAAAAGTGGATGTGGGACCTGGTAGGCCACTCGCAGGATGATGGTGATGCTGATTCCTGTCATGTGTGATGTTCTGGGCAGTCTTTGATTTAGGAATGGTGCTTGGTGCAACTCGAGTTGTTTTCGGTCTTTCATCCGAAAAAGATCTTTTCATTTGAGATTTCTTAAGTTGATTTGCATGGTACTTGGAATTTTTGGACTGGGTCTTGACAGGCCTTGCGTCTGCAGAAGTGGACTTTCTTGGCGTGCCACCAGTAGATCCTGCACCATTTGCATTGTAGCGACTAGAACCTTTCACAGAATTCTTTCTGGAAACTGGGAGAGAGGCAGGAAGAGACTTTGTTGGGGTCACCGGTGTTCATACTCTGATGAAGAAGTTTAGTTTCATGGAAAATATCCAACTGGAATGCTGGGAATGGAGTTTTTGATAAAAGGTGCATGTTGACTAGCATTTGATCATAGAGAAATCTTGTTGTCGTGTTGCATAAAAACATGAAGGCGTCTGGCTCATAATGGGTTCTCAAAAGTCGCTCCTTTGTCCGAAGAAACGTTAGCCATGAACCGAGATTGCGTAGGCTGTTCAAACAAAGTTTGTTGCATATTGTTAAATGCTTAAAATTTGCACCTACTAAAATTATACTCTACAGTTCAATTTAAACATTTACTACTGTAATACATAAGTTTAAATAAATGTAAAAGACTTTGGTTACTTACTTGAGCAAGCCGCAAACAAAGGCGTTAAATTTCATAGGTCCTTCCGCAAGTAACTCTTCGCTATTGATTCTGAGCACGAGCTCATTCAGTGACTGGGCCGTTGGGCCTGTAATCAAATTAGGTAAGAGAAAACAAGCGTCACATATTATTCATCAAGGTACGTCATGCAGAAACCTGCATGAATACAAACTTTCATTCATTTCCAAAAACGCTCACTGAGCAAGAAAAGCACTGACCATATTGAATAGAAGCCTCCACCACCCTCCAAACGGTGTTTGGAACACGGCCAAAGATTGTATCCAAAAAGGGACACAAACCATCACTGAGAAGCGAATATAAAGCGGGGCACAAGGTTTCCAAAACCGTTTTTCCAGCTGGCGTTTGTGACATAATGCTTTGGTAAAGGCTTTTATGGGGAGATGCCAAGCATGATGCAAGCCCGGTTATCGTCGGTGTCATTGCAGCTGTGTCACTGGTCGGTGTCAATCGGCTCTTGTTGTCAGCTGAGGAAGGACTTGGACCGCAACCACTTCCGCTTGCACCACTCGTCGCAACGTTTTTCATCGCTTGCGTTGTCTCCCAAACCGATTGGATTTGATTAACTGCAGCTGCCACAGCGTCTGTCAGGCCTAATAAAAAGTCAAATTGGAAGAAGAAAACTTATTTTTTATTTGATTCGACTTTTACTGCAGTCCTTTTTTATTTGATTACTTCTCCATTTCTATAATATGATAAAGTAAATTGTACTATTGAGCAACGACAAATAGGTTCCTAATACTACTCCATCAACTGGAAAGATTGATCATTCCATAAAATGAAATGTGAAAGTCAACTGCGCAGAAAATAAAAATGTTAGCTTAGAGACTGAAGGAGACAAATGGTCCTGGAGGTAAGTGAAAGTTTTATGGAGATGGGGCAATATGTAATACACATAGTAAAAACATCAATCTTACTTTGTTTCAGTGCCATATCAATAGGAGCCTTCTGCGAATGTGCGGCACCTTTGTTGCCAGAGTTTGGACAGAGTGGAGCAACGTGTGCAATTATTCTTGCCGCAGCGGCTGCACCTCCATCATCAAAGAATCCATGACTCCTTAATTGGAAATGATTGTCAAAGTCGACAAAAGACGTTTGTTTTGGCGTGTTTGTAGGTACACGCTTGTGATGATGATTACTAATGTCTCCACTCGTGGACTCTTCTTCAGAGGATGAGATGCCTGTAAAACTTGGAATGTTATCTGTGCTATTCTGCGACTCGTCAATGTCCTCAAATTGATGTTGATTATGTTGTTGTTGATGATGATTTCTATTTTCGCCACCACAAAGGGAGTTTATACTTTGTCCATTATTGGTGGCTGTGTTCGTAGACGTCGCAGTCAGCGCTAAACTCTCCAATTGTTCCAAGTTCTTTGCAATTTCGGAGGTAATCTCTGCAACTTCTGGAAGAGTCTCTTGAAGTGAAAATCGTTTAAACTTTTCTGCGAGTCCATTCCTATTTCTGTTAGATGCGATGCCGACTTGCTGACCTAAGAACCCTGCTGCGTCATTCATGCTATATCTTTTGGTTGGGTTTTGTCTCCCGTTCCCACCATTTAACCTCCTTCTCAAAATCACCGGACTTTCTCCAGCAGCAGCAGCTGCTGCTGCTGCTGCTACTGCCGCACCACCACCACTACCTAAACCGCTATCTCCTGCTGAGTCTCTATACTCTGCACCATTATTATCCATCGAGCTTTGTCTAGCACTGCTACTGCTTCTGACATTGGGATAATTTTGACTACAACTTTCTTCTTTAATATCCGCCGTCTCTTTCTCCGAATCATCTCTCTGCTCACGCTTTTCCGGAGGTTTGAGTTCAGCCAGAATTGCTTGGTACTCTTTTGGTAGCAGGAAATTCAATGATGGCCAATCCTTTACGTGACTCAAATCTCGGCAACGTAATTCCTCAATGTCATTACAAGAAAAAGGTCTGCGTCCCTTTGGAACATTGTGGAGCGGCGCTCCTCCGCCATAGCCACCAGTACCTGGGCAAGCCATTGAAGTTTGCGTTCTATGAACTCCTGCCATTCTCCCTGATGAGGTTTTATACCTTTGGGGCATTAATATTACAGGATTTTTAGGTCGGTGCTGGTCCAAAAATCTCAAGTCTGGTAGAGTATAACTAGGATAGCAAATGTAAACTGGTGGTGGCTGATTTGATTTTTGCTGTTGCTGAGAGAGGTGGTGTGACTGAGCATTATGTGAGCTGGGATGCTGCTGCTGATGATGATGGTAACTTCCTTGGCTATTATTTCTTTGGGCTGGAGCATTACTCCCAACTTCATTTGTCTCATTGTTTGAGTACAGCTTTGATGATGGAGGTGGGGTGACTAGTGTAATTGACGTTTGAATTTCAATACTTCTCAACTTCCTTACTGCATCTGCAAGTTGAGTTGTGGTTGGAGATGAAGACGAGGTACTTGTGGAGGAATGCTTACGAGATCTGTATTTACTATAATGATGATGGTGAGGATGCGTAGGGTGATGGTGTGTAGGCGTAGTCGTAGGCATCATTGCTGTCGGATTCCTATTGTTATTCCACGACTCTTCCAAAATTTGTGGCGTATTATGTCGACCGGATGACAAGCTTGAGCCTGTGCCAGATGTCATCATAGGATTGTTATTATTATTACTATTGTTATTATTCATGGAGCCCGAGTCCGTCATAGAGCTACCGGAGCCCAGTTGCTGTCGCTGACGGTTCACTACGTGTCTCTGGTAAATTTGGGCGAGCTGAACCGTTTGCACGTTTTGAATGTCAAATAACTTGATGGCAGCTGCAGGATTCGTCCTGAAAATCCCCAAATTGTTGGTAATCATCGTCATGTTATTATTACGAGGTGGGTGAGGACAGCTCTGTGTCATGAGAGAGTGTTTGCTCAGAGTTCCCCCCGTTGTATTTGACCAACTTGTCCTATTTGAAGAGTTGTTGTTTGGTGTGCCAGTGCCACCAGTGCTCGACTCATTGCTCCCGTTGTTGTTGTCGATGCTCCTTTGTTGACTCCCTGTGGAATTGTTGGAAGTCACTTGTCTCCAGTTTGTCATCATGCCGGGATCATTCTCAATTATTTCGGATGAAGAATTTGTGTCAGCAGGTGCTGTTTTATAGGTACTGGAAGTGTTGGACTCTTCCATTCCCTGGAATGCAATTGTGTAGTTATTCCGGTTTGTCATGCATGTTGCCAGGATTTCCCCTGCCCTTGTGTCTAATGAGTCTGTGCTGAAAGTGGAGAGCGGAAGGGCTTCCTGGTTTTCGTTCATCGGAGAATAATAAATTCTCCGATTTGCAGATGGACATGTCCATCGACTGCGCATTCTGATCATCATCCTGTAATTATATATATGTCAATTACACTTAAATCAACATTTTATTCATGTCATCTTCACGAAGGCAATGCATCACCACATAAAATCATTCATAGAATAGTGCATGCAATGCAACCAAAGGACTATGGACATACAAAATTGAAACAAAGGTTCAACTCTTTACGAACTCTTCTCTTACCAATAAGCATGATCTGATTTTATATGAGATTTTAAAATTTATGTGTATATATGTCAATGTCAGTACCACGGAATGCGAATTGCCAGTCATCGAATTCTTCAAAATCAAGATGCTGCAAGATGGAGCCTGTTATGCTTGCAATTGTTTCTCCCTGCTGCACGGTATGATGTTTTTATCACATTTAGGGTGATTTATGGATGAAAAGTGATGTGATGTGATGATGAGTATAAAAGATGTGGGAGACAAGAGGCAAGATAGTAGTGAAGGCATAATAGGCGGTAGTAGTAGTAGTTGTAGATGTAGAAGTGAAATAGAGTAGCAGGAAAAAACAAAGAATAAACAGGAAGTTCATGAGTAATTTATCCTTGAGCTTTCATTTTCCTTCAAATATATGATGCAAGCTTACATGTTTAGAAACCTTAGTTTTAATAATAAATTAAATGCTAAAGCGTCCATTTTTCCTCATGTGTCAAGTTTCATTACATTGCATTGCGAGTGCAGCTTTATATCTGGTGGTTTAGGTGCGTCAATGAACGGAAAATGTAAACATTTATTTGCATTTTTTTCAATGCAACACATTTAAAGTTCATCAACATGTGCAGTAACACCACCAACCAACCAACATTTTTTTATCATGTGGAAAATTCAAAGCCAGATTTACATATAACCGCATGTTACGTCAGTCATGATAACATGAAATGAAGATAAATCATCTCGCGTCACTCAATTGCATTTAAAAAACTGTGAATTATCAAAATCAGACATGATAGGGAAAAAAGATTGAATAAGACATGGACTCTGGACTCAGACCCAGACACGTTAATGCGCAATCTAGCACAAAACAATAAACACAACATGACATATATACTCACTTGGAGATCGGAAGCACAAAGTGGAGGAAGTCTTAGGAGAATGTCTTCAGAGTGGAAATCTTCAATGTCGATTTGGGCCATGGTGGCATCAAATGTCGGAATTTCCATGATGGTGCGATGTCTCCCCTAGGAGGCTCACTGGATACTCTGGAACACCAACAGCGGGCTCACTGCATCCAACCCCGTCAGTCTCGAACCTTTTAGTTTTAAAATGCAAAAAAGGAGAAAAACTACTCAATTTTGCGAAATGAAAATTGATTCAATTAGTTTTCCTTTCCCTACGCGAACATACGTAAGAAACCACAAACTTTTCCCGTTTCAAGCCAACACAATTTCACATTCATACGCTCTCCTTCATTTTCATATTCTCCTTGAGAGCATCACCGTTGGGAGTAAAAAACATGCTTTTTAACTCAAGTATAAACTATAAACCCAACTTTTATCAAGAAATTTATACCAACTTTTATGATATAGTCACCACCGTCTGAAGATAAAGCAGGAGAAAGGAATAATATTTCCTGATATGCCGACGTGACACCACACACCACCGTCCGTACCACACACTAGACCAAAAGATCTAGCAAAAAAAACTTTCTCCTTGATCAACAAAAATTTTCACTTGAACCACTATTTCTGGCACAAATACTCCACGTAGACTCAGAGTTCCTCTATCTTCTTGAAGTAATACAGGATGGAAATGAGGAAATGTGCCGTTTTCCTCTCATTTTATGCATGCATGCGAACAAAAACTATCGTTTACGAAGAGTTGAAGTCGAGATGAGCCAAACCAGGCAGCTTGAGCAGCATCGTGCACGATATGTGAGAGAATGAGATCACGTAGAAAAAATGCTGGAGATACACCACGAGTTTACGTTACGATGAGCATGAACATGAGCACACACACATATATAGTCAGTCCTCTCCAGTCAATAATAACCCTCCGTCTGCTCTTTAACTCTGACATTTGTGATGCACACGTACGGAGTTTGTTATCAAAACCTGCTTTTTATACTGCGTTTCAAACGTTTTCAATGAACATTTTCATTTTCATGGTATGCACACACAGCCATCAAGATGGGAGCTTATATATTATGCTATGTTTTCTTCGTGTAGTAATAATAAGCAATATAGGGCACAAACCTAAGATGCTGTTATGATGGTGGCGATGAAGATGATGACACTGTCCAAGAAAAACTGAGCAAGGATAATAATAATACCCAAAATACCGGGCTTTTGGCTCAACTCTTGGAGTGCTCAGTATTAGCGTGCAAGAGCGATAAAAACAATATCACACTGAAGGAAAAAAATCTCTAATAGAGTAAAAGTGAGTGCATGACAGAATGAGTTTCGTAAGTAAGTAAGTAAGTAATATAGGAAGGCGAGGAGAAACGAAGAGATGCTCCTTCTCCTTCTGTGTGACTCATCCTTTGGAATGATGATGGTTCACCGTATTGTGTGTTTGCTCTTCTTATGAAACAACTAGTGTGCTTGCTTGCTTCTTCTTACCTCTTTTTTCGTTGTATAAGCATGCTCGCATGCTCACAATCACAATCCAATGGCTTACTCACTGGTGAAGATTTAGTATAGAGGTGGATATAAAAACCAAATGTTTATGGATCATATAGTATATTGTACAATGGGCAAAATATATCCAATCCACATCCCAAGTCATCCATCTATTTTGCCATCCTCTTCTCAGCAGCATCACTGGAATTCTAAAGCCTACACTTTGGCTTAGGGTTTGACTTGACTATGTGTGATGGGATGTAATGTTAATGCAGCAAAAAAAAGTTTACAAGAACTTCTTCCTTATTATACCGTCATGCATGGTTCCCTGCCTGGACAGAAAAAGGAACTTGGTTTGTTTCCCTTGATTCATCTATGGATACGTTTTACGTTGTACTTTTTCATCACGGCAAATCCACCATGTAGCTCAATCTTTATACGTGCTAGCTTTTGGTTGATGTTGGATGTTGATTCTCATTTTTGGAGTGAGAGACTCATAGTTAGTTTTTAACATGCTTACATTATGTCGTGGCGTGTAAACGAAAATATCAAAGTGGAATAAGAACCTAAAGTAAAAATGATTCTAAAAAATTCTGCACATGATGGCAATGGCAGGGCTAGACTTCACTTTTGGTTGAGTTGTGTTGTGTACATGAGCTCATTTCTACTTTCTAGGCTGATATTTAACTGACAGAAAATCTATCCATCCGACTCGCATACTCATTTCATACTTGTCGTGATGTGATATGCTCAAACTTTAACTTTGCAAAACTTTCTCATTCCCACCCAGCTTTAACATATTATGATGCTTGCAAAAAACGACCGTTTGCCTCTATCTATTCTATTTAAGTGAGTGTATCGAGCCACAACTATATACTAGCATAGGGCTGCTTTGGTTATTACGATAATAATATGCTCTGCTGCTTCAATTTAGGAATCCTGAACTTAAATTGCATAGAGAGTCAGTGCCAAACTGGGGAAACAAACTTCGCTTGTCAAGTTTAGTAAAGTCATGCACTTATATTGTACTGCGCTGTTTTCTCAATCATTTCAACTACTTTGCCACGGATGCTGTGCTACAAAAGATGTAACATCATATTATCCATATCTATAACGGGCTATCACAAATAAGAAATAAGCCAAAGAAGTTGAGTTTAAGTTCACCCAAGCAGATGTGTATTATTGCTTATAAGTTATAACATTAAGTGTCGACTAAAGAACGTTATTGTTGCTCTAATTCAGCCAGAGCAAGAGACAAGGAAAAAGAGAAGCTGAAGGAATGATACGCTAACTCCACTTTATTTTCTTGTCTCTCCACCATTTATTTCGTCCTCCTTTTACCAAATGAGAATTGGATTAAGAGAAAACAGGATAAAAATGTGTATGCATGCGAGCAGCACCATATTGTACAGTGCATTTAGCGGAATGAATAAGTGTCAAGACACTAAACGATATACCTACATATATCACCTCTTACTAGACTTCCTTCTAAATAAAATCCCCATCCACGTCTTGTTTCCTAAAGTATGAGTGAGTGGGAAAGAGAGAAATACAAGGGAGTCTCCACTGTTTTCCCTAGCTGAAACATGGAACAAGACGACTATAGCTTTTGCGTAGAGAAAGAAGGAAAACAAGTAAAAGTCTCCTCGTTTTGCCCTACGTTTGAAAAAAAAATGTGCATTTTTTTGTTGGGCAAAGTCAAGAAGATGCTTGCTCACTTCTTAATGGAATTACACATGGGGATGTGAGACTTACATACCAAAAGGTGGAGGGAACGAGACGAAATATATAGGAAGAAATATAATGGGAAGGGAAAAGTACACTTTTAGAATCAGCTCATAGATATGTATCTTTTCCCAGCGAATACTTGAGCAAATTGCCCTAATGGATTCCGTGTCTTATCCTTCTGTTCCCGAAATGAAAGATACACTTTCTCCCATCCACCTCCTTTTCTCTTTCTGTAGCCATTTTCTTTTTATACTAACAGGTACACACGCAGTCCCTACTCCGACGATGGGAAAACATCCTTCTTGCTTACTTTTTTTCTGCATTAGTTCGTAAGGAATGGATGTGTGAGATGTGTGTGGGGGGAGCTTTTCATACCTGTGCTCACCTCAATCTAGAGTGTACCTATTCACTTATAGAACTCATGAAATGTTTAAGACAAAGGTTGCTAGACGCAGTCCTAATATTTTCATTGGGAAATTGGAGTACTGAGTAGAAGATACCTAACTACCTGATGCAGGTAGAAAAGNTACCTGATGCAGGTAGAAAAGAGGAGGGAGGGAATATATGGTATGATGCATGAAGTAAAGCAAAGCATCAACCTTTCTGCAATAAGTTAAAGTATTACTTTGAAATGAGGCGTGGATGAGGAAAAAAGTAGGGAATTTTCATGAATTTTCCATGATACAAATTTTCTCTGAGTGGATTCTATATTTGATTCTGTTTAGTTTTTACATCATTTCTATCTTAGGTACACTAAGGAACCTACACGTATTTCGTGGGGTTTCTTTCACCCAAGAAAAAATGAAATCATGCCTCCACCATCAGCAGCAAGAATTTTTATGGGGTCATTTAGGTACTAGACCCAATGAGTTTTTGATGACTTGCACTGTTTCCCTTGCCCTGCTAACATAATATTACGTATGAGCTTAAAAGGGTTAATGTCATTTTTACCAGAGAATTACAACAAATAAATCCTGCATTTTTAGGTGTTATATATATCAGCGTTTTTGTTGCCGAGAAAGGAGGGTAGAAACAATTTATACTCGACTAGCTTTATATTTTATGAAACGTAACGAGAACACTGAAGGACTGTAAGAAAGGTCAGGAAAAGTAAAAGCATTCGCTGAAAATAAGAAAAGAAAACATTTTCGCTGCATTGCACAAAAAGTGTATAGTAGTCCAGTGGGATTTCGTCACGTACAAAACGTAGCATACTAATGGGAGCCTTATTTTTCTGTCCTTTGATTGCTAGCCAAGAAAGCGAACAAATAAAGACGGAACAAAAACTGGCACTTTTTGTGTTTGCAATTGGATGATAGTGGAAACCTCTTTCATATATAGAAGGTGAATGGTGAATATATATATATGCAATATACCTTGATTAAGCTCTGTTTATATGTTATCTATAAAAGCAGGTTACATTACACTGAAAACAGGTTGAATTACAAAATGGACATTCGGTGCACCCGTAAAAATTGACTTCGAGACACGATCTCAGAATCAATTTGAGTACCAAACCTAGCCTATATACGGCATTGCATATTGTATTTTACTCCAACGTATATATTTAACAACACGAACATCATGCAAGCAAAAGCACAAATAGGATGTGCTTATATTGCTATACAATCTATACATTGCTTTCTTTTCTATGAGATGAAAGCGGCTTTCCGTGCCACAGTCCAATTTACATCTGTTGTAATTTATTACTGCATGTACAACACACTACACACACTTTAAGTTGGAAGTAGAGGCAAAAGCACTCGCATAAGAAAGAAGTAATTTCCATTCTAGTGGAGGAGTTAACTTATTTCGGATTATTGCAAAATACAACAACTTGCCATCAATTGAAACGTGATTAACTTCAGTCATGCACTCACCACCCAGTCGTTATAATTCGTTCTTGATAGGAGAATGAAGAATATAACATGTCACATGTAGAATTAGTACATCAGATCGGTTCACTTGATGAAAGTGATATGCCATGTTTATTTAAGTGGAAAGCGATATTTTGATATATGATACCCGACATGGTACGTATATCATATTTCATTGATATATCCTGTCAAGCAATCCTATAGATAGTACTACCCTGCATTGTTTTGTTAGAATACCTAATTGATACTAATTGGCATAATTAAGTTAGCAATCATAAAAATGTTAAGTGATGAGTAAAGTTACATTTTATGCTATACGTAAAGTGCGATTTTAATTTCTGACAATTTCGGGATCCTATTAGCCTACCTATAAAATCACAGCACATTCACCTTTCCTGTCCTTCACTTTCCAGTTTCACGCTGTTGATTTTATTGACAATAATACAGCGAGACACTTTACTCCTTTCACTTTCGCTCCAGTTTTTTTCAGGTACTTCACGTTGATTACATTTGGTAAAAGAGAATTGGGATTTTATTACATTCGTTACAGTTCACGTATTCTCTACCAGGAATAATGTGGAAAAAGAGATGA
>JAANSM010001237.1:0-19906 GCA_036850725.1 Orchesella villosa | reverse complement strand
ACGTCTTTCAGTCCACTTACGTGGCTTTTATTGTTTTAACAACGCTTACATAATTATAAATTGATCAGTTAAAAGGTCAACTCCAAAGTTTTACAGCAGCTAGTGCAGCTGGAGGTGAACTTAACAGTTAACTATGCGCACATTATGTTTAGCTGTTGAGATTTGGTGCATTTCTAACAAAACTTTGAAGACAAGTCTGAAGCCACTCGAGTGTAATCTAACTTGAAATACACAATACTAAACGTGTAGCGAAGACGAACATTGCATTACACGAAGGTATACCTGGCAATCTGCGATTGACACACATCAATACAATACAATCAGCTGTCAGCGAGTTTAGTTGTAACGCGCGGTGTTGAACTCTCCCTTGGATGTTTGCTGTAACCATCATCACTTGTTTATTGCTCCGAATTGGTGATTGTACGTGTCAAAGCGTTCATTAGTTGGTGTAGTCAGCAGTGATTATTTGTGCAGTGTCATCCAAATTCTGATGTATGACCTCCTTCTTTATTCTTTCACTCTCACTCTTTAAAACGGGCCTTTAGTCTTACGTCATATGAAATCTTAATAGCCTCAATACCTAACAATCATTGATCATGATAACCAATGAATCTAACATTGAACATACATCATTGATCATACACAGACAATAGTGTAAAAGGGATTGATGTAATTTTTATTGTTTTAGTGGCCAAACGTTGAATGTTGAAGGTACCACCTCCACCAGCCAGGCACTATTCCACAGTTAGTTGTTAGTACTCATAACTAACATCAACCACTGATGACTGATGACTGACAACTGACGAAGTTGGAAGTGATGACCGACAACTGATGCAACAGACAGATGGTCAACAGTCAACGACAAATGACAAAGGAAGGTGATCGTAACTATAATCAAATTAGGTGGCAGGTCACAGATGATTTCTATCAATGGTCAATATTTTAAGAAAAATGTTATAATTTATAGTTGAACGTTGTAATTCAGAAATGTTACATTGACTGTCAACTCTTTACATTCATATTTTACTACCAACTACAAGTGACTGGATAAAAACTAATCACTAATTGAGCATTGTTGATTGTTGATTGTGCAGTTAACATTACATGTGAATGAAGGTAGGAATCAATCAATCACCATCAACCATGAGTAACAGTTGCAGTGAAAATGTTCACGAGCGAGGAGGTTTCAACAGCGGCATTGATACTGGCGGTGGTGGAGACAACATTAGCATTCAGTTCGACAGTGGTTACAGTAGTAGAAGCGACTTCCTGGAAGAAGACCTGTATGACGAAGATTTCAGTTCGGAAGAGTTCAGTTATACGGATGAGTCAGATGACGACACTGATGACGATGACAGTAATCCTCCTAAAAAGACTTTTGAAGCTTTACAGCCGATGGAATATGACTACGATGACAATTATGATGACGAAGAAGAAGTAAAGAATTACGAAATGACGGTGAGAGGTCCACAGAAGACGAATGGGGAGACTTTGATGCCGATTCCGGTTCCATCTCCTCCTCCAACTCAGAACCATAGCCAAAACTCCTCCCACACTCTTCCCAAGGCAGCTGAAGTCACGAAATTACAGCCTTCACCTTCAAAACCCCCTTTTGCTGATGTGAAAGCCGTGTTTCCAGAATTCAAACCGGAAGGTGTGCTCCGCTTCTCCAAACTTCTCAAAAAACACAAGAGACCGAGCGTGTGGACAGACTTTGCTCAGCAAAGACGTAAAAAGAGAAAGCTTAATGGAAACAGAAGTGATAAACCAACGCCTAAAGAAACGAAGACAAATGAGAACAGATTTTGGCGAGTTGAATACGAAGGAGTTCATTCTAATTCTACTTCCTCAGCTTCGTTTCATTCAAACCTGGAAGCTGAAGTAATGCAAGCTTATGCAGAGTTAGATCCACTTTTTGTGAACGACGAATGGAGATGTAATAACGAGGCTTCAAGAAGGAAGGAAAGTTATTCCTGGAGTAACTGTCCTGGAAAACTTTGGTACGATTTGATTGAAGAAGGAGTAGAGACTTCAGAATTTAGTTTCAAGTCGAAAACTCAACTCGAAGTTGATGAAATGATGGAGACTGACCCTTCAAGCAGTAAATCTTTGTTGGAATCGCTCGAAAATCAAGGTGGTAGTGCAATTCCGTACTTTCCACCCCAATCTTTTGAAATGGTGACGCAAAGGGAATGGGAAAACCAGGTCATTTGGGATAGCAGAGGAGAAGCCGAGACTGTTACGAAAAACAAATCGACATCGTGGATTCCTCGTCCATCAAACGCTTACCTCCCCTACATGAAAGATGCGACGAATTTTGTGCCCTCAACGTGTGTCTCAACTAGTTGGGATGCATTTTCAGTCCTTCCAGTTGAAAATCCCGAACTGGTACAAGGGAAATGGGAAAATGCCGTGATATGGGATCTTAAGAAAGTGCCGATGAAGAGAAAAATCCAACAGAAGATCTTGACTTTAGACCCAAACGATGATAATATCATAATTAATTTTCCTAAAGACACACAAGTACCAAACTCAACGCCAACAAGTTCCACCTTAAAACCCAAAGCTCTTCCCAGATTTCCTTACGCAAAAAAATCAAAACTATTGCTCAGCAAAGCTGGCTTATTGAATTATACTGCTGAAGTAAATGAGCTGCATGAAGAGGTGGACGCTTCGATGAAGCTTGATGATCAGAAGAAAAAGAACCCTTACAACATTTCCAATGACGAATACTATCAGTGCCCACCATGGAAAAGGATTAAAGCCAATGCTAGCTGTTCAAATGGTGATGAATTAGAATTAGAGCATGCTATTCCAGTCATGGAGCTACAAGCTCCTTTCATTCCCACAAATCTCATTGGAAACCCAGAGGCAGAGGATCTCCGGCGTTTCCATCGTCCACTTCTGAAGTTGAAGATTAATCGAAATAAATATGTTCCTATTCAGTTTGCTGGTGGAAATCGAGAGAGATATTCTATTCAGACTGCTGAAGACCTCTCAGGAAAGGATGGAGAGTTGCTCCTCATAGAATATTGTGAGGAACATCCTCCTCTGCTCAGCCAAGTTGGAATGTGTTCCAAAATCAAGAATTATTATGGGCCAAAGAATGCTACACCTGCTCCTTCAATGAGATATGGTGAAACCACGGAAGTATCTCAAGCTCAACCTTCTCCTTTCTTCGGTAGAGTTCTTCCAGGGCAGATGATTTCTACCGTTGAAAATAAGATGTACCGTGCTCCCATTTATTCTCATCAAAACGGCACTTCTGATTTCCTCTTGATTTTTGATAAGAGTAAGAAAAATTCCTCCTGTTTCATTCGAGAGTTTGATTCTGTTTTCACTGCCGGGCAACAGATTCCTTTACGAGAAGTACCAGCACCAAAAGCCAAAATGGCCAACACCTTCGTCACGAAGTTTCTTGAGATCTTCGTTCGTAATCTGTTTAAATACAATTCACGTCCACGTCGACTTCGACTTGAAGACATCAAACGAGTCTTTCCCAGTTGCTCTGAAAGAACGCTGAGGAAAATGCTCTTTAGTTGTGCCGTCTACAACCGCGTTGGCGCCTCCAAGGGATGGTGGCACTTGAAGCCAAAGTTCAAGCCAAGAATTGAGAATCAAGTTAGAATGATGATGTCTCCAGAAGATTGCTGTGCGTATTTCAGCCTTCTGGCTGGACAACAACGATTAAAAGATGGGGGATATGATGATGTCGATGAAAATGAGGGGGAACTGAAAACTGCGCCTTGGAATACGACAAGAGAATGCCTTCTAGCGATGCAAGGAAAGTATCTTCTTGAGGTGAGCGGCTCTGCTGATCCCACAGGATGTGGAGAGGGTTATTCGTATGTTCGTCGCCCTCTTCAAAAGAGATTCGCCAAACCTGTGGAAAATGGAAATCAGCAAGTAAAACAAGGGGAGAGGCACAGACGACTTGGAGGGACGGATGCGGACTTGAGGAAAATGTCAGTGCCGAAGGGACGAGCTGTTTTGAGAAAGTACAAGATAATAGAGGAAGAAGAGATCGTCAAGTTGAATCGTTTTGAAATTATTGATCTTTTACGCACCCTCTCAACCTCAACGTTGAAAGCTAAAGATGAGGATGATGATAATGATTTTGAAAGAACTCTCACGAAATTCAGTAGACAGACTAACGCGTCCGTTGCCAAAGCCAAAGAGAAGGAGCTATATGAGGAAGATTGCCAGCGTATTTTTGAGCTTCAAAATAAAGCTCTATCCTCTTCCGACATTTTGAACTCAGACGACGGTGAAAGTGGAGATGAGGATGATGATGATAATGAGCTTAAAGAAATGGCAAGGAAAGTGGAAGGCATTTTAGGAAGAGATAAACACAACGGACGAAGTGGTGATCATTATTATAACGTAGAGGATGAGGAGAAGGAACGAAAGGAACTGCTTCAAATGATTCTTGAAGGGGGTGAAAACAAGAAAGAGAAAGTTCGTATGCTGACAATCACCCGCACTTTGAAAAATCAGAAAAATGGGAACCAGCACACAAAAACGGAGATGATAAGGAATCCTGAGGTGATTGATGCTTATCTAAAAATACAAAGGGAGAAGGAGAAAGATAAATTCGTCTCCACCAAGTTTTCAAGTCCAATGACGGAGAAACAGTTAAGGATGGAGAGGAGAAGGCTGCAGGACAGGCTTCGCCGAATCAAAAAGATTGAAGAAGGGAAGAACAACGTGGGGAGAAGTCAACCATTCCCACCTCCGAAACCACCCTCGAGAAAGTTACCAGCGCTCAAAGTGAGATGTAGCAAGTGTGGGGAGAAAGGACATATGAAAACCAACAAAAACTGTCGTCTCTTCGGATCAGAGAAGTTGAGAGTTAAGAGGAATACGAGAGTTGAAGCCATTCGGATAAATGGGATGAAGAACCGATCTTCCTTAGCTCCACCTCAACCACAAGCTGTTGACCGTTATCGTGTCGTTGACAATGGTAGCAATAAGATCGTGCTGAAAAGGAGTAATCGGCGGAAAGGTAAGAAAGAAAAAGTGAAAGTAAAAGGGATGAAATTGAAATATGATTGCCTATGTTGGAATTTTAAGAAGTAATAATTTGTATTTCATATTTGGGTATAAGCTACAGGCATTGGCAACAGAGGACGATGGAATTATGGTGATTTCGATTGGGACTAAACGAGAGTTCTTTTTCATTTGATGTGTGACTGAAACATTTTTATGTACTTTAAATTGCATGATTTAAAGTATCGTGACGTAACATTAATTTTTTAAATTGATGTCAAATAAAACCAATCAACTACAAAATATCCGGTTAGAATGCATTTTTAATCGCATAACAAGCTAAACGAATAAGATTATCAATTATCGATGTACCAACTATTTTCATTTCATCCAACGTTTGATGGCAACGAATAACGAACCAATCAGCAAACAGATTATATTATTTAAAGACTTAAGTTGTAAGTAAGAATCAGCATGTGTCACCTATCATCTATTAATTCACCCTCCATCCTTAATCAATCAAGTCATGAAATCACTTATAATCTTTAATCGTTAATGAGTAGGGAAAAAATCATTAAATGTTGAATGTAGTTGCTCATACACTACACTATGCACTTTACAGTCAATTAATCATTCCTATTTTTATGCATTTAGTGTTCTTTATCATTTATGTTAAACGTGTTGTATCCTGTTGAATGCAATGGACAAACCAAGTTTCAAATTTTGGCGCGTCGATGCACAGAAGTTAGTGAAAGCACATGTTTCGTCAGTGCATAAATGCAGCATTAATTTATTACGTCACCGCACCGGTGCGCAATATTATCATCCTGAAATAATTGACTGTTCCATTTTCCATAGAATTTGGATTTCGTTAGTTAGTGTTAGTTATTAGTCAGTGTTTGGTCTTTGGTTAGACATTTGTTTCTTTAGTCAGTAGTTAGAAATAACCATGAATTTGCTCCTTTAACAATTAACTTAACTTCTCCCAACATCCTTAATTGATTACTATTGACTATTTGTGAATTGTGAGAGTATTTCGACTTTGTTGAGAATCAATCAATAGTCAATCTTTGTTTCTGAACTGTAGTTGGTAGTTCTAGGAGTTCATAGTTGATAGTTAAAATAATCATATTATTCAATATTCAATATTCATCCGCTTCGGGATTCCGCACCAATTTGTGAGATGGTGGTTGTCAGTTTAGTTGTGAAGAAAGTTGATTCCAAATATTCAAAATGACTTCCGGTTTACCTAAACCCTTTGACTTTGAAAGACTCAGTGTCCTTCCCAATTTATACAACAATGTGGAGGTAACGAAGGAACATGTGCTGCAGGCTATAAAAGCTTACCCACAACTGGAAGTAATTTTTAGTCCAGCAATGTTTTATGCTTCGTGGTGGAGAAAGCCGGAATTGGAATTAAAAGGTATGTTGCCAGTATTCTTTGGACACAAAAACTTGACGTGTAACCTGATTATCCGCATTAAGATGTCTACGGAGTACCCTCAAGCAGCACCCGTAATGTATGTAGGGTCAGGTTATCCAAATGCGTGGAAGACGGGCCAACGTCTAAAGGACGTAGGAATACCCAACCACGTGTATACCAGTGGCATGGTTCACCATCCGTACCTTAAAGAGTGGAAGGACAAGGGGCATAGTGGTCACAATATAAAGGACCTGCTTGACAAGCTCTTCCATGCGTTCAGGACTTCACCTCAACCTCAGCTTTCAGTGCCAGTGAAAGCGGTGGGGTTAGAACGACCTGCTCCCTCGATAGAGAACCATCGTCCTTTCCCTTCCAAACTTGGAGGTGGTTCAGCTTCAGTTCTACCGAAGTTGTCCGTTGGAACAGAGGAACCGAGAATTCCGTTATCGTCACATTTAAAATCTATCAATTCCACCCCTACACCTCATCCTAGTGCATCATCCCAATTAGCGCCATCGTCAGAGGGAATCCCAAGGACAATTCGACTGACACAATACTTTACGACGGCTCAGTTTGTGGATCTCCTGCTCCAACCGGAGACCGTCGATTGGAATCTGGAAAGGGATCCAGTCACTCGGAAATATATGTTGGTGTTCCTCCTAAAGCCGCTATCGTCAACTATCACGAACAACCTGAAAGTAAATGAAGATGAAATGAAAACGAAGGTGCTCATGGAACCGAACCAGAGGGTCCAGGAGGACTCGCTTCTTGGAAGGAAAATGGGGAGTTCAGAAACGGAACCTTCGGAGCGGCGAGAACACGCTATGGTCAATAATGTTAAGAAAGGTTTGGGTGCCGTTGAGGTGGACGTACAACTACCATCTGCTTCCCAGTCATCTTCATTAACGAAAACCTCGAAAACGGGTGGAAATGAACTGTCAAAGGACAAAGAAACTGTAAGTTGTCATTTTTAATTGAAAGTGTTTCCCGTGGGAATGTTTTCGTTTTTGATTACTAATCACTAATAGTACATTCATAGCAATCATAATTAGATTACATTTTCCTATTATTGTCAATTGTTTTTTTATGAAAACAGCAAGAAAGCCGGAACTACCAACTCCGAGACCGAAAGACCATCGCACGTGTAAATAAACTCGCAGTTCCCGTACCTATTAATAAATCAATAGAAAATGCATTTTTTCGTGAGAAATTGGGGCTACCCCCAATTACTCCTGCACGCATATTGGAACTGATACGAGGGCAACGAGGGTCTTCTACTTCAGTCTCTGTGAAAGATTTGCAGTCTAGGAAAGCACTTGCATTGGCTCAGGTAAACTATTGCCATCAGTAATCTAAATAATTTAATAATGCGTAGCGAAGAAATAGCGAATAAAGCATTATTCAAGTAAACCAAAAATATTTTTTTTAAATTAGGAGGAAGCTGAAAGGCAAAGAAAAGAATTGCTTCTGAGCCCCTCTGATCTTGAGTGGCTTACGGAAACAGAGATGAAAAGGAGTCCTTACCTTCCCCAGGTTGGTGATGATCTCATTTACTTTAGAGAGGGACATAAGGCGTACGTTGATAAGGTGAAGGATGAAGGGATCTACGTTACATCGAATTCTTTAAAAAAAACTTTGCCCTACGTTCAGAATCGGAATCTAGATGTAAGTGTCTTATCTGCATTATTTTTTCTAGAATTAAGAATTGAGAAGAATTAAGTATAAGAATGCATTATTTTCATTTGTCCAATTATAATTTTCAATGAATATTTGTCATACTATTTAGGTGGGCGTTCCTGTCCGAGTAATAAGCAGAAGAATTGAGCTAGGACCGCCTCGTCACATCTCTCTGAAACTTTGTGTAACGAACTGGAATACAGGCGAATTAACAGGATCGCATCTATTTGTCAAATACCATTATATTCCAGGCATCAAAGATTTCCTAGTTCTTCGCGAACTATATGATAAATTCGTTGAAGAGGATTGGAAACCCGAAGATAGGTCCGTAGAAACACGTTTTTTCTTTAATAAGGTTTTGAATGGAATGTGCAATTTTTTGTACTAGTAAAACTATCCATTTTGTTAGGTTTCGAAGCTTGAATGACTATGGCAAGTGGAAATTTGGCAAGGTCAAAAGCAAAGCTGCTAAGTCGGGAAGATTTTTGGAGTCAAAATTTTTGTGCTATGAAATAGAATGGGATGAGGATTATAATAACCTGCACAGATCAGTTGTGGAACAGTTGAGCCCATGGGAAATGGAAAGGATCCCAGATTTTGTTGGTAAGTTTTCATTTGCCTCAGCTTATCCCTTTTCATTATTGAATTATTTAAAGTAATCTAAAATTGCAAAAAAATGACTTAACTAGGGAAAACTCGGAGAAAGGAGGGAATGTTTAAGAAGGCCTCAGCTCTGGATATTCGAGTTCCCAATAAATCTTCTCCATCAGACTGGCCACCAAGCGGAGACCAAGATGCTGAATGTAAACGATTGTCCAGTCTGGTTGAACAGGTTGTGGATCTGCATGTGGCGTATCCCTTCGTAGAACGCGTTAATTTCTACGAATTTCCTGACTACGCTCTTTGTATTGAGTATCCAATAGATTTAAAGACAATCAAGGCGAGACTTGATTCCAGGTTTTATCGGAGGATTGAGTCCCTAAAGTTTGATGTCTTGAGTCTAGCTACTAATGCTGAGAGATATAATTCATCGTCTGCCCGGATTACTGCTCACGCTAAGGTTCTTCGTGATGTTTTGCTGCATTTTATTACGTGAGTTAAAAAATGGATTTGGAAATCATTTGATAGTTTATCCTTAGCAAATGTTTAGAATTTAATCAATTTTATGAATGGTCTATTCATTAGAAATTCGAATTCATCACAAGACGTCCGCCAGGTATACCATGACATCATAAGAAAAAGTTCTGACTTTTATTGTCGTCAGCTCCGTGATTTGGAGGGGGTTGGTGCTTATGGGAAGTAAGAAAACGCGTGGGTGAACTACCGGAAATAAGGCTTCGTTAGCTAATGAGATTGTTAGGGCTTATGGCTGGCTTTTTACAAAGTAAATTTCCACATCTCATTTCAATATCTAACCCTATAAAATGTATTTCCATATGATTATATTGATTAAGTGTGAACAGTAGAGAGACTAATCTAAGTGGATTAGTCTCTCTACTGTGTGAACATAATGAACTTTTTGAATATTAAAATACAAGATCTTTATAAGAATCATAATTACTTTACTTTTATGAAGGCATTACCTTCATTACTGCTAATTTCTATAAATGGACATTTTAAAGGTTTCCATAATTATTCTATTATTCTTATCGATACTTCTTCATATACTCTACAAACTAACCTAACCTAACAAAGCAAGACTTGCCGTACAATTCACAATTACATCTAAAATTGAAATTGCTACCCCCTCCTTTACAATCCCTGTGAAACCAATCGAAACCCCAATCGGGGAACAAGACCTCAATTCAAACAATTGACTCTTAGATAAACGAAAATTTCTTTCACACCCAAAAACAAAAGCTTTCTCATTTTTATAATGAAAACTAGCTAACATAACAAGAAGAAAAGTAATCGTAAAGTCTCCCATCGTTATAAACCTACAAGAAATGTGAATAACCAATGGTAAATAGTTATAACAAAGTAACGTCAAATAACCACAACAAGATGCTTGAAGAACTCCCGCAGCAACAAACACAGCAAGAAAATCTGTCGTAATGTATCGACAAAGCGAAGTTAAAAGCTGGAGAATACGATACTGTCTTATCCAACGGTTAAACTGACCTTTTAACATGGGCCTAACGACTCGAATTTTGGTCTGGTTTTGAAGTAGGTTAGAAAGGCTAAGTGTTGTATGCAAAATTGCAATAAGAGCTAACAAAACGGAAAGAAATGTACAACCTCCATAAATTACCCCTAGGAGGTAAATCATTGCAACAATTATTTTAACTATAGGAGACAGATTAGTTGCGTCATTTTCAAAAACAGTTGCTAAGAACATTACTACTGGCTCATACTTTCGGAACAAAGAAAGTGCAGACATTGCTAAAGGATATGCTGTGATTATTATAGTAAAACTCAGGCCGTAAACTATTATTTTCTCCAGTGATGATTTCGTGTAGAAATTATGCTGATGATTGAGAGTTGTGCTTTCAAGATTTTCTTGATTGTTCCATTCAACATATTTCAGAATTTGAGCCACAAGATATATAAAATTTTTCCTGTAAGTGTCGAGCATTTTAAATGTTGCGTATCCACAAACAACAATTGATAACATTGCTACGCACATTCCCAACTGCTCCAAGTCTTGCTTTGCTTTCCAGGTTTTGAATAGGATGCAAAGTCTCCAGAGGATTAGAGCCACAAAAAATTCCATTAGGTGCTCGAAGGAATTCCAGATTATTTTGGAAACTGAGATTTTTGTTTGGGATTGTTTGGTATTAATGATGATGGTTCCTGGGTGGATGGAATATGGGATTGGTAAAAATATCTGGAGATGTTGCTGAACTTTGTTGCATGCTATGGAGTAGCCTATTTTAAATATTTTTTGTTAGAAGGTAATTTTCTAGTATGGAATAATTGTTAAATTTGTTGAAGAAAGCTGTGAACGCTGGAGTAACCCTATGCATGGACTTCTGTTATGCTTCGTTGAAGGATTTTGATGAAATGCGACGTGATGTTTACAAACCTCGAGTATTGTATTGCTTTTTAATAGGATTTAGGTTAAAAAACAATAACAATTCTCAAAGAAAGTATATTGAAAAACAAATGCTCTAAAGTCTAATGTCTAATACGTAAACATCATAATAAAAACGCGAGCTCGTGGCATGGCATGCTGTATGTTGGCATGTTTGAAAAATATAGTGATATTCTAGAGAGTTAGTAAAAATTCATGATTTTATTACCAAAACATGGCTTTTGGGCTAAGGGAAGAGACATGGAATTTAAACAAACTAATTATTTGTTTATTCGAACGTAGTATTGTTATTTCCAAACGTACTACCGTTTGTTTTAGAAAATACGAACTCGAGTTAACGTATAATACAAATAACATATGTTCAAAGCAATCATGCGTAAAAGTAAAAGTAAAAACAATGCTAAATAATAAATAATAAAAACAAAGTTGCTTTTACGTAGCATAACCATGATGAGGTAATGAAAAATGTTGAGTCTTTGTAATAAGTAATGACACCTTATAATCTTTATAAATTCTATTGTTTTGTTCGAATCCAATTCCAATTTTCGTTTTAAATAATTCATACACAATCCTATAGAATCTATGTAAATATATTTAAAAAATATTTGGATCTAAAAAGTAGCAATTTATTTCTTGACATGTTTTTCGGTAGCATAAATACAAATTCATGCATCGATGAATAATATTTACAAATGAAAAATTATAATGCCCAACACTAAAAATGATTTTATTTATTCATTTTGTTTCACGTTTGACATTCATATACACTTTAAATACGCCATCAACTCTACGGCAGCAACTCTATCTTCATTTAAAAGGTTTTCAAACTCCCTAGCTCCAATGAGATCATCCAATTTTCTAAAAAAATCGAGAGAAAAACTTTCACATTCTGAAATTGATTTCACAATCTGTTTTTATTAAAATTTTCTGTAAGTCACTCACGTATTAATGACCTTTAAAGCTTTCCACTTCAAGTCTCCATATCCATCAAATTTAATAGAGAAGCGGTAGAGTCGAAGAGCAACGTCAATAGTATACCACAAACTGGATTGTTTCAACAACAGTTTCTTCATAGCTTTCTCCAGAAGCGGGATATCATACTGTGAGTGATGAGCAGTCTCCATTAATTCAAAGGTTAATCCCGAACTTCCCAGAGGACCATCAATATTTGCTTCATAAATGAACTTGAGTAATGCTTTCAGTCCTTTCTCTGTAAGGTTTGTATTGCACGCTTTTTCCTTTGAATCTTTCCAATCAGACTGGAACATTCGGGCCAACACTGTACTGTTCCCAGCAAGAAAGCGACAGTGGCAAGGGAAGGCTTTCCCATTCTCGGAAATCAGTTCAAAATCGTACTCTACTCCTTCCGCATGAAACATCTTCTTTGTTGTGGCTGAGGAGACCACCTTGAGTTCCACTGGGGCAACGTCAGACTGAAGCTGGAGCGATATGCTGATTCTTCCTTGGTACGAGATCTCCTCATGAAACTTGTGTTTTGATTGCGATTTCTGACGCAGCTTTCCAATCAAAACGATATTGCTTTGGTTATCAAACGACATGGGAATATCTGGATAGTTCAAGGTGACCCTTTCCGCGTCTTCATCGATTTTACCATTTTCAATTTCCACTCGGACGTCGATCCTGAGCGATTCTTCACTTAAGTTGAAAAGAGAGTGGAGAAATGTTCCTTCCAGCTTAATTTCAACTGTGTCATCAAAAATGGTGGTGATGGAAGCTTTAAGAACATTTTTCTGACAACCTTCCTCTTCCAAGGCTTTAGTAAAAAGTTTCACGAAGCCATTTTCTGCTTCCAACTTGTCAGTGTTTGCTCCCAGTTGCTTTGTCAGCTCAGAAAGAGGCGGATTCTGGAGTTCGACCGTTCCCTTTTTTATGTTGTTTCCATTGTAGCCGTTTTTCTCGTTGTTCAACTTTTTAAATTTTAATTGGAACTCTTTATTTTGAAATAAATACACTTTCATTTTGGTGGGGCGCGCCTCCCCGTCTTTACTACTAAAAATTTAGCAGGCTGGAAAAATTACATGATTGTCAATAGAGGCTGAAGCTCATGACGGGATATTATGTTGTCCGACATTTAATAATAGAAGGTTTTTAATTTGTAATGGTTTTATGAAGTAATAGTAATTTGTTGCCATTAGAAATCGAAATGCGATGTGGATGCTTAATAATTTTAATTTTCAGTAGCATATACATCTCGTAATCGTTTTTGAGCAAGTTTTCTAAGCGTGAAAAACATTATGAAATTTTGGCTACACTTATCGGCATTGTTTCGATGTCATTTATTCTCATACTAAAATTTTTTTAAATGATTCCAACAGTTAAAATTGACGTGAGACTGATTTCTGCTACAAATATTTTCATCGTATGAACTAAACACTTCAAGATTTCATTAGTCAGACCACAATTAGTATGGTAGCTTGGAAAAAGTATGGCTTACATTTTTCAGAAAGGGTGCGGTAAATTATTTTTCGAAATTACTCATCCATATTTTGAGAGTTGTTGGCATTGGCATATTTAGTTGGGTCTGTTCAAGCTGTATTCATGTTTAAACAATCGGCCGTGATTAGCTTACTGAGCCTTGAGCTGGTTACGCGAAATCAATTCTTTGGGCATAGTAAAGGCCGAACTCAAGCTCAGTACTTTTACACGTGCAGTTAGAGAGCTCAGCAACCGTTGCCGATAATTTGCACTGATGAAGGATGCGATCAAAAGTTATAGAAACGCTCCTAATATTAATTATACAAATCCTTTAATACGTGCAACAATTATATGAGATAAAATCACCAAACTAAGATCCGCCTAACCCTGGTAAAGGTAATTGAAATGTAATTTAACGGAATGTCCTCAAAATGCGGCACAAATTTATGCTTTGATTATTCCCAAAAGCAATGACATTGAATAGATTTAAAAAAATAATTATATCCAGTTTTCGTAGTAATACTAGTTGCATCGCATTTGTAACGAAAAGGAAGCATCTAAGGCAAGGAAGTGGCCTCATTTACTGCTTTTAGAAACACTTTAACACATACCAACATAACGACTGTCATTTGAATGGTTATTTCTTAAAAAATACATTGGATTACTGGACACTCCAGGCATGTTATATAATGATGGTCCATTATACTGTTGGATAGAGTTAAATTAACCAGGTACTGAAAATTGATTTTTAATTTTACACAGTGATTACATTCGGGGCCAAAAGCAGCTCATATGAGCACATAATACAATACATAATTACTGATTTTTTCCAAGTATGCATAAGATTGGAACAAATTGTGAGTCATATGTAAAATACTTATGGATAGCCGCTAAGTTATTATTTTAACCGGTCGCCCTGAACCTTAATTTCATCCTTAATGTTCTCAAATGACATTGCCGTTTGCCTACTTCAATTATCTCAACGATTATCATGAAGTCCTTTAAACAATAATTACGTCCAGATCAAGGTAGTTTCCCTTGTGATACTTTTCATAGCGACATTCTAGCGAACATTTCCGGTTGCTATCATAGCTATTCGGGATGTAAACAAAAATGGTAGTGTTTATTCCCGTTCCTTAGCTCAAACAATTTGGTATGTGTCTTAGAATTTTACTTTCATGTGAAAATGATGCCGTTTCCATTGAAACAGGGGACACCTTGTAGAATTAGCAGGTCCAAGTCATCAGTCTTAACTCCTGCAATAAGAAAGGCGGTTACTTTATACCAGAACAGTTATGGCCTCCTTCCACCATTCATAGCAGACATTAAACTCAGTGAAAATGAAATTCGACTCGAAATTCAAAAGCCAACATGGTTCTCCGTTTCCTATACTTTAGCCTGTGGTGTATTTGCTACAGTTGCATTACTTGCTATGCTTATCGTTTTAGTAAAAGCGTATTGGTTTTCATTGCTTGCCAAACTAAACACTATACAAATCGGTATGTTTTTATCGGTAGAAGTTGGAGGCTGGTACCTGTTGAAAACAGCACAAGGTTATTTATCAAATTTGGAGCCTATTCGTCATTTAAACACACTGATATCAAACGAAGCGTCCCTGAGTAAGTATTACAAGTCTTAAACTACCTTAAAAATGTGAAGGCGATACTTTAATATCAAAATCTATTTGAATTACACAGAATTCCAGATATTTAAGTACGACATCATTTATCCTGAAGCAGTTCTAATCTCGTTTATGACCATGATGGTTTACGGTGGTATTCCCTTTCCATTTATGGGATGGTTGCTGGGCTGGTCGCCCGTCCATATTGTACTAAACGAATTTCTTCTTCCTCACCCCTACTATCAATCCATCCAAATCATAATTTTCCGGGAGCTACTTTCACTTTTTATTTGCACCATTTGCTTTTATTATTTCTTGAAACATCTTGCAATTAATCTTATTTTAGCTACAATATTGGGTATCGCAAGCGGTTCCTGGTATCGTACACTACTTAAAAAAGACTTAACTGAAAGTAGCATACTTAAATTTTACAAACATTTTTCAGTCTATGGAGCGATACTCTTGAAACTTTTAAGTCAAATAATAATCAGTTCGTTATTTTTATGCCAAGTACTCTTAACGTATATCGGTTGGGTTACCGTAAACTGCTTTGATATTTTACCTAAATTTATTATTGCATTCTTTGCAACCGCATTTGTGATTGGGTTGGTGTTTTCCATTGTTATTTTGTATCAAGAAGCTTGTGTTCGGATCCTGAGCATAGAATTGTTGACACGAAAACGACGCCAGTTTTTTGGATACAGTAGAGAACGACACAGTTATTTTTACACTGTTAGTTGGAGAGCCCAGCAGCCACTTAGGTTGAAGTGTGGCGATAGATTTCTGGTAACGAGAGATTCTGTTATAAATTTTTTGCATACATTGAATGTAAATGTTACCAACGCCATTTTACTTATAATACCTTAAAACTTAAACATCTAATAAAAATTGTTAAGTATAAAATAATAGCGAAGTTTTTCTAGAATGGAGTGATTACGTTTTCCATATTCTAGGGATTAAAAATTAATTCAAACAATAACGTTGTAATATAACTTAAAAGATAACTGAATGTGTATATTTGTTGTTTTCTGATAATTGACTATCTGTGAAATTGAATCCTTATCTAATGTCTAGAGGTTTAAATTTTAGGTGGAATATCAGTTAACCTGACGTCAGAGCTGGGGACCGGGCAGCTCTCGGTACAAAGTACAGGTACTCGGTACATTGGAAGACCTAATCCGGTTCACGGTACCAGAACTCGGTACTTTCTAAAACCTGGTCCGGTACCCGGACCAGGTATTCGGTCCATTTTAGGTCCAAACACAAATATTGTGCTCCAAGTGTACACGAATAATGGAAAAAATAAAAAAGTTAAAGGTTCAGTCATAATTTAAAAAGCATCAATACCTCTATTCATTTATAAATAAAAAAAGTTGACAAATATTTCACACAAACACATTCGAACAAAGCATCAGCATGCTAATCTTGCACTAAATTAGCTTGAAATTTGACATGCTGTATTGCTGTGAATGAGAATAATGGAGTTAGTAGGCATAGTAAATTGTGATAAGCGTGACCAGAGCATTTAAAAAACGCTGTGAAACTTTTGTTTGACGTCTTTCATACACCATTTACGTATTTTTCTCCTCGACTGATTACTGTGGACTGTGCACCATGAAAGTCCGGTACTCGGTACCGGTATTCGGTACTTTGAAATTTGATTCCGGTCCTCGGTACCGGTACTCGGTGCAATGGAAAAAAATGTTCAGTCCAAATCTTCGGTCCGGTCCTGGACTGGATTCGGTAATGAAAAGTAACGCGGTCCCCCAGGTTTGCTACCGCTGACTTGCTTAGGCTCAATAGGTTTAGGAGGAACACACGTACTAGTTGCAGCAACCACCAAATCACGAATCGAATTGAGATTAATACCTATTTAAAATGTTTCAAATCTTGTCGCTATTCCAATTTCCGTAAACCTTCTCAGGGGAGTGGAGCATCTGTATGACAAATACGAAGAAAGCCGAAGTGTCTACAACAGCTAAAATCATTTATATCAAAGAACTTGTAGACGTTTGTAAATTCTGAAAATGTATTAATCGTTCAGAGAATGCTGCCCGCCCGAAGAAACGTGTCACCGCTAGTTCTTCTGAAAGCAACTTAATTGAAGTCAAGCTATGAATTAGTTTCGATAGGTCATGATATTCTGGATAATGAACGGAGTGAGAACCATTGCCATCATACAACAAATCCATAGATTTATTAAGCATTTCCTCAAGATTTCTTCCTTGCAACTTATCATTCCCAGCACCAGTCCTTAGTATCTTCACAAATACCTCCTTATCATTTTTGCTTTGCAATCTGAAAAAATACGGCTTTTTAGCACCCACAACATGTAACATCTTTTAAAAAGTGTTGAAAACGCAGAGCTTGGATACCTGATATCTTTAAGGTATTCAGGTACAAGGTATAGGTATCAGGTAATACCTAATACCTTTACCTGATACCACCTTAAAAATCCTGGAATACCTGATACCTGTACCTACTACCTTGTATTAAGACAATCGTCAGTTCTCAATCCGCCGATAGCGGATTGAATTAGCACATGTGTGTGCGTTAGCATTTAGCGGTTGTGCGGTCGCTTGATGTGATAATATGATTTAATCGAAGTGGTATTTATGAAGTGGAGTCTGGTTAGATTTGGGGAACAGAAATAGCAACGTATACGTATTTTTCCTATATCGCTAGTGAGGAATGCGATATTAGCGTGAAAAATGTATGGACTGTTGGTCAAGAGGAGAAAATTTCAATAAATGCTCTTTCCGAGGGTCCTAAATCTTTCAAACGCGCCAACATTGTTTCCGGGACTTCGGGCATCCAAAAAACGAATTTCCGGGAATTGAGGACCTTTATTTGCTCATCATCATCACTAACAATCTTCATCCATTAATTAGTAATGTTTCATCATTTCATTGTTAATTATTAGGACAATTAACATTTATTCAGCAGTGCATACATATTATTATTGTTACACTGCGAATATGTATAATTGTGAAAAGGGTATGAATGTTAGCGCTACAACTTTACTTGACGTAACATAACATGGCCTTCCTTTACTTCAACCGAAAAAGTTTAGAATTCCTGCTAGAAATTTCAGAGCGAGTGGATCCTTTTTTGCACGTTCTAATGCGGTGACCAACGTGTCCTCATTTAAAGGCGACACTTTTCGAAGTGCTATGTATCATCCTGGAATAGCAAAAGAATACATTATATATAATAATGTAAGTTTTGAATTAACAAACAAGCAGTAACACCACACAGGAATACAAACAAGAATTACATAATCATCATTTTCTACTTACGATTGTTAATTTGCGTCAGGATTCTATCTCAGATGTTTTGACGAAACCAAATCCTTCTGGAAAACATTGGACTCTCTGTTATGCATGATCATCCAAAACTCCACAAAAGGACAGGGATTTACATTTTCGTCGCGTCTAGTAAACCCCTTCCCAGAAGTTGTTTCTTGTGTAAGTAACTTATAAACAAGTCCAACTGAGCCTTGATTTGAGTTTGTGACTTGTTATATCAATTCTTGTATGTTTATAAGCAATTTCTTGATACATTCTCTGCTGTCGATTTTTGTATTTAAATTTATAAATGCAATTTGAAAGAATCTACGTATTACTTCAAATAATTTCTGAAGTGTCGTTATCTCGTATGAAACTTTTTACAGAGTGGTTACACTTAGTTGCAAAAGCAAAATGGAAGCAGATCGCTCTAAAAGAGTAATCGTAGAATGCATTGAATGCCAGAAATTAATGCGAAAGGATCAATTAAAATCTTATCACTTTCCGACGATACATCCAGGGAAACGGAATGCATAAAGAACTACAGGAACGCCAGATAATGCTTCGTTGTTTGGACAGGCTTCAATGACTTCAACCGGTATTCAGAGAAAACGAAGTGTTAAAACATCACTCCTTCATAAAACAGGAGTGAAGATTGTCGCAGATATCAGCATACCTGCAGGTCGCATTACCAAGCCAAAAAGTAACGTAGTAATTGTTCACTAAATTTAAGTAATAGTTCACATTGTGCACAGTAGATGATTGTAGCGTGGTATTATCGCTATGAATAGTGTATTGTCCAGATCAGGTAATATGCCAGCAACTGGAGACATTCAATCACTGGAATTTTTGTCCAGAACGGATGTTGTGGGGTATGGAACTGGGGGTTTGCGACTACTCCGAGTCCGAATCTGTAAACTAAAAGACGCTGCGAGCGTTAATTAACCAAATAATTAAAACATTCATTGTAGTTATGCAACCTTTTTCCATCATCTTCAAAAACATCAGAGCAAGGGAAATAAGGAATAGGAGAGAAAGAAGATACACAAGTATCTTTCTTATCCCACGGTTGTTGTTGAAAACAACAACCTATTCTTCAAGGAGAATGGAAGGGATGAAATGGTAAAAACAACACTTGTTATGCAACTTGCATAACAAGTGTTTTTCCTTTTCTGCAAAGGATATTGGTGAACAATATCCCTTGTATTTTAAGATTTGTTTTCTCACAGAGAGTGAGATGGAGTGAATAAGGGAGAGTATTTTGGGGTGGAAATGGGAATGTAAGGATTGTTGCGTAAGGGATATGGAGAGTTGGAGAGAGTGAGTTTTAGGGACGGAAATGGATGTAGGGTCAGGTTAGGGTTGTTTTGCTCACAATGCAATGAGCTGGGAAAAGGAATAGAAAAATATCTTGAGTTTTACTCATGATATTTTGTAAA
>JAANSM010001236.1:0-19918 GCA_036850725.1 Orchesella villosa | reverse complement strand
AGACACACAGACACACAGACACACAGACACACAGACACACAGACACACAGACGAACTTGGTAAAATTATAACTTAGCTGTATACTACAGCTGCGTAATAAAAACAGTTTGCATTTATTTCATGTGATCATATCATATTATACATAAACATTAATTTACACGAATGTAACATTGTACTTTATTCAAAGTTGCTCTAGATCTTGAATATCCTTACCATTAATATTTTTATGATAAGGTAAGGAAGGAGATATGAAGGATGTTCATCAAGTGGACAAAAGTACATAAGATATACCTACACCACGCGCGAAGTCAGCAGGAAAGTGATTTCAACCAGATGGGAACCAAAATATCAATCAAGGTGATTCTCACTCGCACGTCTGCATCTCATAATCTCATCCCATTGAAATACACAAATACATAGCATAACAACTCATTTCACTCATCATATCATACACATATGAGAGCAACAGCAAAATTCAGCAAATATCTATTTACTATTTTGTGTTTGTATGGTCAATGTTGAAGAATAAGTACAGAGTAAAATGTAAAAGGAAAAGGTAGAATAAATTAAATTGGTACATGCATTTATGCAATTGACCGTGATTTACAGTCAATAATGTAAGCATATTATAGCTTTACGTGTCTATATCGTGAAAAGTTGCAATATGTCATTATTTGCAACGTATGTACGTGAGATAAGATTTCGGTGCTTTTGAAATTAACACAATCTCCTATCTACCTTCAATTTGGTATATTCTACTCATAAATGATAAACAAGACAAAAGCAAAAACACTTAAAACATCCAAATCCCACAGTGCAGATAAATGTTACTTCCACTTCAGAAATGCAATATATTTAAGATGTAACACAGTTAGTGGATCAGCATTGCGAATTGTGAATAAAATGTTCTAACTGAATTCGCGGAGGTGTGGAATCGATTCGATGAAACAAATGTAAATCGGTCAGGTGAAAGTGAATTTACTGTCGATGAGTGAAACTATTTGTTTGTAGGTAAGCAAAAGAATCAACTATGAATTAAGCAGCTGAAAGAGTGAAATGAATTAGAGTGAGATTAGAGTGAAATGAAGCTGTAATACGTCTGAACAATGAATTTGGCATGTGACATGATGACGATTATTTAATTGAATGAATACCCAGTGGTTTAGAAAATGGAGTAAGCCACGAGACAGCATGCAATGAAAACGTAATTGATAATAATCACAATTACTTGCGAATCAGTATTAATGTGTTATATTCAATATATTCTATATTCCGTGCGTGGTGAACAAATCATCATGTGATAATTTCCGCATGGCGCATGTGATTGTGATTAGCTAAAGCTAAGGGTGGTCAATCACGTAGTAATGTAATTGCAGTTGTCTTGTTTGTCTTACTTTCAACAATTTTATTTGTGGAATCGGTATCCACGATTGGAGCTGATACGGTAGAGTATGGTGTACACGTATTCATGTTATATATAAAAGGGTATTAAGCATAAAATAAAAATTTAATACATGCAGTAAAATTAGTAATGTCAATATTTAGTGCAAGAGTATGAAAAAGTCATCATCAGTCACTGTCAATCAGTTTTCAGTCGGAAATGAGCCATTGTCATGATACAATTTCTACTAATTTTCACAAACCACAAAAAGAAATAACGTCCATTGCAATTTGTAATAATTCTCAATTGCAATTCAATCTTGGGTTCGAGTAGAGAATAGAGTTTCCTTGGGCGTTTGTCAAAGTTCTAGTTTTGTAATAAAAAGTATTTGGATTTAGAACCCCGATACAGTCAACAGTTTTCTCCAAGTTTAAATTTTTGTGGAAACTTTCTTGCAAACTAATTTATTAAAATGAAAAATTTCTGTTAGCATCAGGGGCTTAACATTAAACTTTTAAGGATGTCTTACCCATTTTTAAAAGTATTACGATTTTTCGTATTTACTTATCAGATTGTGCCATACTGAATGCGTTTACTAATCTTTAAAAATGGTTCTGATTGTTTTTCATTTTAGAAAGAGAGACGCAAGAAACCATTCAAGATTTTCCGGTCATTTATAGAGGCGTTATTTCCAGTAGGGAAGAAATCAATTTCTGGTAAGTTTATTACACAAACATTGAACATAATTAATAATAATTATATAATGTTTTATACTGATCTCATGCTCATTACTTTCTAATTATTACACTTTTCTTGGGTTTCCAATAATTAGAGATGTCTGTACGCTGGTCTTTCAAAGCTAACCAATGGGAACCTACCAGGTCACAACTTCTTCAAATATCTTCCATAATTCAGCCAGAAGAAAAAGCCCGAATCGCACGATTTCACTTCATTAATGATGCCAAGTCTTCACTTATCGGAAGATTATTAATAAGAAAACTAGTAACTTTGAAAACTGGAACTCCCAACGACGTAATCAAATTAGCAAGAGATGAGCACAACAAACCAATACTCATTAGTCCTAAGTTGAATGAGCTACTAGAGAATGCTGAGAAAAACGAAGCTGAAATTAACCATGCTCAAGAGGAGGAAGGTGAAAATAAGGACAATCAAGATTTAAGTTGTAACTCTCTTGCAATAAAAAACCTAAACTTTAATGTAAGTCATCAAGGGAAATTCGTTGTGCTTGTGTCCGAACCTTCAGCCGTCCAAGTGGGGATCGACGTGATGAACGTTGAAAAGCCAGGAAGAATAACTGACAGTGTAGACGACTACTTCCGTTTAATGAATAGACAGTTCACGGAGACCGAATGGGAACAAATTAAAACTGTTGATAGATCCATCCCACATTACTTTCATAACAAAGCTAAACTCACGAATTTCACAAGATTTTGGTGTCTCAAAGAGTCCTACGTTAAGGCTGTAGGGGTTGGAATAGTCATAGATTTAAGGTCTATCGACTTCACAACAAAATCTGAGCTTGGAGGTGACCTTGTCACAGATACAACTATAAAAGTCAATGGAGTGCCTAGTCCCGAGTGGAAATTTGAAGAAAGATTTTTGGATGACTTGCATATCGTCACTGTGGCTAAATGCTATGGATCACCATCAGAAAGTGAAAATGGTGGTGATCCATCTTGTGTACCTGAATTCGAAAATGTCACGTTAGATTTTCTTGTTGAAGGGATGGCCACACTTGGTGATGAGGATCAGGATTGGGTGGATGAGTTTTTAAAAAAGAAATAATTAGTGAAGTTTTTTTTGCATTACAAAGAAGAGATTATTAAGATTAATTAATGTGAAAATCGTATTGAATGACTGATACTTGAATTGAAGTTGTATTTGTGTATAAGGTACGCCTTCGTTACAATCATATTGAATGTCTTGTCACAGTTATGTTTCTTAAGCAAATCAATCAAGTTATCATTTTCATTGAATGATGTATTATTATTACTATCATTTTTATCAACATAGGTATATAATGTGTGTGAACAAACTGAACAGTATCTGAAACCTAATTCTGTACAAAGACCTATTTCAAAAATATTATTCTATTTGTACCCAATCAAAATGTTTGCATTTGTACGGATGGCATAATATATGATTTGAAAGTTACAATTTACTAAAATCACCAGAAACCTTCCTAAGAAAAAACTGCCAGTTTTGCGAATGAAATCTCTATACGCTCAAAAGCTCGAAGTAAAATAAAATTCGTATAACATATAAACGAAGTACCAAAGCAAGTAACTGTAACTTTTGTCAATTTCTTTTATCATTTATCAGCGTATAAAATATTTTCTCATAATTTTGGTTCCTGGTTCCATTCACAGGTTAAAAGGTTATCAACATTGTGGTTGTCTGCATTTAATTAGCATCGGCAATTAAAAAGAAATAACAGTTTGGATTTTGGATGACCTCTGACATCCTATTATATTTGTCATGTTTTCATGATACAATTTTTATACTCGTGACTTTACATTCTTTGTATTATGCATGTCACATGCACGGAATATTGCAAAAAAAATCGAAAACCATTCTCCAATCATGATTTAAACAACATCAAACATGTTGCAAAATATCATTTAAAACGCATTTATAATTAATCAGTACAATATTTATCAATCATTTGCATTTTTTTGTGGCAATCGCCCATTTTTGTTTACACACACAATCAACAATTTTGGTTAGATAGTACAGATTAAATATAGGTAAGGAATGCGCATTGCCCCATCAATCCTGTAGGATGCTTTTTAGTAATATAACATGACTTCTGGAGAAATTCTGGATTTATTGTGGACCACGACCACACGTACACATTTTATGTGTAATGTGTATGAATGTTATGAATGCGGTATTGCGATACATAACCAAAAGAACAGCTTCTATTTGCTTCTTTCATTCCCATATTCCATGAGATTCACGTTGTTTGAGACAGCTGAGAAAGCGCAATATTTGTTTCCTTTCCTAAACCTGGTACACTGATAACTGGAGGAGAAAGCTAGTCCTTGTTGTGTTTCATGGTTTTAGAAATTGTTTCGGACTTAATATTTACGATTTATATCTCGTTAACAATTAAAAACGTCAATTACTGATTGAACTTGAAGCATATTTCGGTTTCTTACATCTCACATCTCACTATTGGTCCTTGAGTCCCTTGTCACTTTATTATCCACTTACTTATATAGTTTTTTGTCCTGAACCTGCCGAACTAAAGGTTTGATTTCCAGTTCCTGAAGACAAAAGACGTGTTTCAACTTTATATTTAATCCTTACCCAACCCTATAATAATTAGTTTCACAATTGGACTTCAAAACAGAGACAAAGACGCACAGTTATTGTTTTACTGAGAATATACGATGAACGCTTCTAACGGGCTCCTGCGAGTTATACAAAATGCGTCGGTAAATCTGAGTAGGAATAGTCAAAGTGGCAAGAATGTGGGGTACGTCATCAGTGGTGTTTTTAAGCGTCATTATTCACCGCAACGTAAGTTTTTTCTGTCTGTTGGTCAGAATTTATCAGTTTTACTTTCAACTTTGCTCGATTTACCTAAAAGGTGACGTTTACCGGATTTAAATGGAATGCTTTTATTTTTCAGCTCTGAAACGCATTTACGCTTGTGTTAACGTGAATCCTGCGTCGGAAACGAGTTCTTCCCCTGATTCAGCAACAACCTATGAAATCACATTAGACAGAAAAAAACTACGAACTCCAGCAAGAAATATTTTCCAAGTGGATAACCCTGGAGTTGCATACACTGTTGGGGCGGAATGGGCTGCGCAAGGGAAAACGCTTGCTCAGTCATCAATGCATTTGGTAATAAAAAATATGGCATAGTTTTGTTCTTATTGTTAAAGAATTATGATTTATCTCGATTGTTATAAATTTTAATGCTGTATGTTACAGACTGCTCTATCAAATACGTCGCAAGATAACCCAACTAGAAAAACAAAATATGACTTGTCCACAGAAATTCTGACTCTTCTGACTTCTGAAACGATAATTTTTCGATCTCCGGTACGTTATTTCTAACAATTTTTATAGCACGCAAGTTTGTATTTCTAACAACTGCTATCGCTTCAATAATACTCTTGGTTTGTATCCATATAGGAGGATAGCCGACTTTGGGAAATGCAGAGGGATTTGTGGGACCCGGTGCTATATTGGTTTCAGGATGAGTTTTCAATCAAAATCCCCATTGTTTCAGGAACTATTTTATGTCCAACAATCCCGGAAGACTCGTTGGTTTCACTCCGAAATTTCATTCTTAGTCACAGCTTTGAAGCAGTACACGGTATACATTTTTTCGTAGATTATAGATTGATTTAGTACTCCGTAATATGGAATACGTAAGGTCACATTTTCAATTATTTGTGACAATTTAGGACTAGCATTTAGTTGTCACACATTGAGGTCTGTCATCCTTCCGATTGCTGTTGCCAAGAACAGACTGAGGGCGGATGAGGCTGTTCGTCTTAGTAGATTAGAAATTGATTTCCAGGTGAGGTTCGTTTTGAAATAAAACTTTATCTTATTTAATTTTGGAACGTTTTGGAATTCCCATAGAGGCTTAAAAGTGTGATGCATGAAGTGAAAAGCTTAACCCGTATATTTCCTTTCAGTCATCGCACTGGGGGAAGGTTGAATGGGCACATGACCTGGAATACTATGACACACTGATGAGAACATCAGCAGGCATGATGTTTTATGACTTCCATACGAAAATTCCTTACACTTCATCTCAAGATTTATCGAAAGAAAGCAAACCTTTGGATACTACTGCTACTGAAAGTAATGCAGCTGCAGTGGAAGCTAAGTAATTTTTAACTTGCAATTATTAGAAGCGCAATAAATAAAGTAAAAAACGATATAAGTTAGGTTACGCTCAGCATATTCGATTGTATTGGACGTAGAATGCAGTATTCTGCTTAGAATCTAAAACTGAATAAATTACAAAATCAACAAATGTATGTTTTCAAACCATTAACAAACAAAAACCTACTTATATTTTATATACATATTACAATTTGTTTACTTAACATTTAGAAGTAGAATAACACAGATACTTCAGTCAAGTATCAAAATGTTCAGAATTTTAATACTGTCAGGTATGTACTGTATGAAGTACTTCATTGCTTGTCATGACCCTGCCATGTTGTGTACTGTACTATTTGAGTGCGATGTTCTGTTTACATTTACGTTTGGCGAGGAATTTCCAAGAATATAAGTATTTAGCTACATGCAGCTAAATTAACTATTTAACATACGTTATGACTGTGACTATAAGATGCAATGACTTTCCAGCAGTAATAGGTGACTACTAATTAATTAGGTTTTAGTCTTCTTCTAATGTATCCCAGAATTTAACTCGTTCTGTGAAAGGCTCGTCAATCATAGAAGGCTCCGAGTCGATTTTCAAGTACCTTACTGTGTTTTCCCATGGTTTAACAGGCTCCCATTCGACATCCCGAAACAACAACGGTTCCCTAACGGTTAAAAGTAATAAAACGTTATAGTTTGATGAACCTGATCCGGTATTTTGAAAATCCAATAACTTCAAAATCTTACGTTTTTCTCCCAAAGTCAGCCCACAGTTTAATTAAATCTAGGGACATTGTGTAGTCATTGCATTCCGGTGTTACGTCACTAACCCACGGCATGTGGAACATTAGAGCGAGCTCATCAGAATGTGAAGCTCCATAATTTGTCAGAGGCTGTCCAAGAATATTCTTTCTGACCCATGCAGCTGCAATAGCCCAAGCAACCTGTGAAAAGTATTTCTTGTTTAGTTTTTGAAAAGTTTGTACAAAAAATCATGGTTAATTTATGACTTACCTCAACAAGTCGTGGCCACGCTCCCCGAACTTCTTTGAAGTAATTTACGGCACTCCATTCGCCTCTGTAACTGTAGTAGTACATATAAACGGGCGAGTATTTAGACTGAATTCGCGCTCCATGATGGGCATCATGGTTGAATCCTCTATCTGATATCATCGTGGTGTAGTTATCTAATGCTTCAAATGGGTTTTCAGCACCTAATGCAGGGTCCGCATTATTTCCAAAATAAAAGTTTCGAATCTTTTCTGCAGCTATTCCTTTCGATGAATTAAACCATAAAGCTCGTTCAATAAAAAATGGCCAGTCAGTTTTTGCTTTATCTGCCATTGTCTTATTTGCAAGAATGACTGCAGATGTGATAAGCCCTGCACAATAGAAGGTAAATGCAATCAGACAAGGAGTTAAATTTCTTTTGATTTTAATTTGATATAACATACCTTCTTCAGAATTGACTCCCATAATCCAAGGGACCCTGTTGTAATCCCCTCGTAAGGCCAAATCTCTTGGATGTTCGGTTATAAATGTGTTTCCATCAGGAATGTCCACCTCTACGGAAGGTTTAAATATTGTGATTGCTTCTCGAAGTGGGTCCAGCAGCTCACGATGAATTTCAGCGATGTCATATGCGTTAGCTGATTTAAGACACTCTACCATTGCGGTTTTATTTTCTGATGGACAACCCAACTGATTTAAATACCTCAACGCTTGTTTACGTGGATCCTTGTTAACGGCCCAAAAGTGAAGAGTGGATCCACTTTCTGATATCACGTTGTGGAATAATCCTGACGATTCATGAATGTCCAATTTAAGTTTACATGATTAAATGGATTTGGCAGTCTTGTAAATATTATGAAGAAGTTCTACCTTGAGACATTTTTGAAAACATGTGTAAATGGGCAGCACATCCGCCAGCAGATTCTCCCAACACGGTAATTTTGTTTGGATCCCCACCAAAAACTTCAACATTTTCCTTCAACCAGCGTAAAGCCATAGTTTGATCTTTCATCCCCATATTTCCACGAATTGCTCCATCTCCGGTATTAAGAAAGCCTGTAAATAGCCAACGCAGAAGTAATACTTACGATCATGCAATGCTGTAAAAGTAAAGAGTGTTGGAACTTTGTAACCATTCTTTCTACTAGTGAAGTACGTTTTGTACGTAGCTCCTACCTAACGAATTTAATCTGTAGTTTAACGTGACAAGCACGACATCTTCGTCCATAAAGTAATTTGGTCTCCAAAATGCTCCTCCTCCATTATGGAAAACTAGAAATGAGTTAGTCCATAAACATTTCTTTATAAGGTTTACCATGCATTTTAAATATTTAAAAAAATACAGTGTTATGTATTCTTCAAACTGACAAATTACTTACATCCTCCATGAATGTAGACTATTACATTTAGTAGCTTCTTTTTCCCTTTTGATTTGAATTTCACAGGAGTGAATACATTCAATGTCAAGCAGTCCTCATCTCCTCCGAGGACGCCGAGGAGCAAGTCAATTTGGACACATTTTGAACCGTACGCACTTCCATCTCGTATTCCCTTCCAGGGTTCAGGAGGTAGTGGAGGTTCAAATCTCAAGTCGCCAACTGGAGGAGTCGCGTAAGGTATACCAAGGTACTCATAAAAGAACCTCCCCTTTCTGGACACGCTGGTGATTCCTTGTACATACCCTAATTTTGTCTTCACTAAGGGCCCTTCGATTCTTTGACCCAGGGAATCATTGTAGTACATTAGGAAAGCTAAAAAGCCTATGAAGAAGATTTGCCCGAAAGACATATTTCTTCTCACATTTTGAATAAGAGCACTTGAAGAAAATCGGTTATACGAAGAATATACAAGGTTAAAAAGTGTTCTAATATCCATTAAGGCTCCTATGTCAACATTAACATAACTCGATAAAAGGTTTTCTGATCTTGGTGTAGGAGTGGTGTGCTCCGTATGTAATTTTAACGTTGGGCTGCATTGCTGAATTTTCCCTGCGGGTGCCGCCTTTTGATTATTATCAGTTTTGGCACTGGACGATTTTTCAAAATGTTGGACCGACATATAAACTCCAAGAAAATGTCACAGCCAGTTTGATAGACACATTCAATAATCTGTTATAAAGAAAATAAAATTATTGTATGTAAAATAAACCGCTATAACAATAAAAGTATATTTTTTGTTTTTTCTTACGCTTGGCTAGACGCAAGCGGAAGGAGGATATATGGTTAACAAATCAGAAACTCTATTGCATTGGTAATATTAACTTAATTTAATGTATGTTTGGCCCTCTGCTAGTAGTAAGAAACATAATATATAAAAAAAATTCATGACCACTATCTCGGTGATCTTGGTAGCTTCTAAATACCTTATGAAAAAAGGTGAAGCTAGGTAAGGAACAAGGATATGAAATCATATCAAGCAAAAGAAACATTAAGTGTAATGCAATTCACATACAGATGCAGATAGTCAACTCGAGGTAATTCAGTTTAGTACGAGCGATTGCATATGAACACTGCTAGAAATTCTTCAATATATTATTATAATGATTTTTGTGTCAATGCCAATATGTGTGTAGGCAATCCAATCATATTTATAACTATAAGTCTTCAGTTCCTATATCTATTGATGTTCAGACATTGCATAAGGATCAATGGTTTTTTTTTGGAAAGATACTAAGTTGTACATGTACAGAATCAGAAGATTGTGTTATGTGGCAATAACGATAATGACGAGTTGTCTACATGGAAAGCATAGTAAGCCTAACGCCTAACTATTTAAAAGATAATTATTTTCATTCCATGATTGGATCATGTCTCTAATTGATATAATTTTCCTCTAAAAATCCCGTCCAGTGACGTGTACAGACCGCAAATATCATCTTCTTTTAGCCATTATTTTCTCATTCATACAGATAACATGAAATATATTGCATGAAAACTTTTTGAAGGTTTTATCAAAAAATCATTTTTGTATTTTACTTTCATGTACCATCAAACATGATGAATTTTATGTATGCATGCAAGTTTTAAGTTTAAGTTTTGTGTTTGCATGCAGCATAGTATTGCTTGCATTGCATACTAGCTATGGCATAAAAGAACTGCCAGAAGGAAGGTAGGGTACAAAGTACACACGTTCTATTCATACTTTACAGAGTCATAGGCATAAGTAGGTAAATACCACGACATACAACATTGAACCCCAGCATAGCAGAAGCAGCAATCTCGGCAATTGGCATCGAGAGTCTTTTTCATCTTTATCTGTCTGTCTGTACCCGTGTATCGTGTATCATCATGTATATTGCGTGCTTTTTCAGTTCAACTGAATTTCAATGTCCACCCATGTATGTAGGAAAACCGGCTTTCGACACACGTCAAGAGAGAGGGAGAGGGATCACTTCTTTCATATCTTCTGGCTATGAATCATTCTTACATGTGCAATACTCATGACCATCTGTCTATATGTGTGTACCTATGGACTCTGGACATTCACATTAACTTAACGGATAAGACCCATTTCAAGATCAATAACTCTAACTGCTGTGAATAATGCTCGTAAGATAAGATACTGCCCTTCTCCGCATTGCATTTCAATTCAATTGCTAATATAATATGGCTATTTAGAAGTAAATACGTATTAAACTTGACGGTACAAATACAAAATTACATAAATATATGTCGTACCTGCCGCAAAGCTAATCACAATAAGGTACCGTACCGTAATGAAGAACAAAAAACTATTATGAATCAAGCCGATATGTTACACCCAGCTTTTATAAAATAACTGAAATAACTGACTACCTATTCACAACACATTTAATTTGTAATCAACTGAGCAAAGGTTTTTTGTACCATCTCATTCACAAATGAGCTCCAACAACCTTGTAGAATAAGAATGAGATCTGAACTGAAGAAGCTCTAGGTATTTCCTTTCCGTTCGCCTTTGCAACTTTTCAAGAGTTGCTTGTATTTGTATGGTTTTACTATTATACGAGAGCTCTTTCTTATGTTGGCTGTAGCTTTAAAGCAGCAATATTACCAGTATCCTCTTGACTAGAATCCATTTAAATTGCCGAAGCGAAGAAAAAACCTGAGTTGAAGCTTGCGTAATATTTATATTGTGCTTGCAGTAGTATATGCAGTACATACTTTGATAGCGTAGATTATGTAGGCATTTCTTAATTTTCTTCGCTTCTTGTACTTCTATGAAATTTTACCCGAAGAAATAAGCGTAGAATGTAAAAAAAAATGAGGAAACCAAACTTCCGTGTTAAATTATATAAGTACTATGTGATATGATATGGCCATATGTATTTTAAGTGCAGTTCAACGTTTTCACCGTATTCCCTCCCGTCCCTTGTTTATCTTTTTTTCTGTGTAAACTATTACACTCTTTCAAAGACAATAATATATGTTGTTGGTGTAATGTCAGCAAATGAAGTAATTTTTACTTTTTATGCCTATCCTTTTGTATAAAATATGTACGAGTATGGTATAGTATAAAAACTTAAAGAAATACACGCGCACACAGAATAAGCCCAAGATTTCTACTTACGTAACGGTTTTTTCTTGCTGCCAAAATTTCCAATAGGAGTAATTTGCCTTCAAGAAACTTATTATGTCACACGTGGAAAAGTGTTTTAGAAAATGTATTAAATAAGTTTGTTTTTCTGTATCTTGCCAAGAATATAGCTAGAGCCAGACTATATAGCAAACACAAGCATTGAAATATGTGATAGAATGAAATACCAACCATCTAGAATTTCTTTTATCAACGCAAGCATTATGATGAGTAATAATAGACCGAAGAAATTGGATTGCCTATATTGGATTAAAGCACTTACCTTTACAATGTAGAGCAACGGACACTAGAATTATTCTTTGGTACGTCGCATCGGAAATAGGTGACGTATCACATATTCAATTTCTTCTTTCTCCTACATGCTTTTCCTAACACAATTCTCAATATAATACCATTAGTTTCAAATAAGAATGCAAACACGGTTACACTCATTCGAGTCGCTTACTGCAACCTGAACACACGCTGAACGCAGAGGCAGAGTAAATGTTTTACAAATGGTACGAATATAGAAATAGGGTTAAGTAAGCCCTTCATATTCGTGGAAGACTTTGATATGGTCAGATTCGTTTAGAATTTATAAATCTGATTTTAAATACTCGAGAAAATAAATGTAGTCAAGTTGGTCATGCTCAATAATATAATTTACAATAGTCTTTTTAGATTTTGTATAAATAAAAATACTATGACTGGAACTTCACTTCTCGCTCCGTTACACACAGACTGACATGATGATTTCATATTAATATTGGGTTGGTAGCAATACATAACATAATTATTGCATCGTGGAAATAATCGTTTAGAACATGACTATTAGCAGACAGTAAGCAGTATTGAACGCTTGTGCTCTGAAAGTTGACAGTTACATAAGATGTTTACCTTGTTAAACTTTCAATGTCAAATTCAGCCACCTCTTTATCGCCTATTTAATGGATTGCAATTTTGTACGTTGTAACAATGTAATAATCAATGTACTCGAAGCTCATGGTTGTCAATTCATTTTATGTACATGCTGTTACATAAAAAGAGGAATAAAGGATACAAACAAGCGGTTGTATAGTTTGCACGCAAGTGGAGTTAGTGTTATAAATTTGAACGTTTAAATCAATATGTATGTATACTGCAGAATTTGACCATGCATTTTATAGTTATGGATTTTATGGAACAACGTTAATTCATCACCCATATCTTTACAGAGACACTGTGTGTGTAGTATAGGAGTAAGTTTGGCTGATGGTTATTGTAGTTCAGGAGAAATGTTGGTGCATTTTCCCATATCGTAAATATTTAATTCTACGTATTTGTCATTATGGTCAGAAAGTTGAAACTTTCGTGAAGCGTGTCACTCCAGTTTTCCCTTTGATATATCAAACAGTATTTTCATGTACAATTACAATAAGACGAAATGATGAAGCTATTCATTCTTTCTTGGGTTCCAGATAATGATGCATCCATTAAAAGCTTTACTTGAAAGTTAGAGTCCAATCGTTGAAAAGACATGATGACACCGCATCACCTACATCGTCGTCTTAATCAAAGTGGAAATGTTGCCAAAATTATGAAGAGGAAAGAACTCATTTCCCAAAACATGATGAAGTAACTTATTCAATTTTCATAGTAAGTCAGCGAAGATCTTATGATAACAAAGTACGAATATTCGAGTCGGACCCAAACCGGAAAGTCATGCCATTGCACTTTGCACTGAATGATTACAAAAATGAAATTTGAGTAATGACTCCCATAATATATAGCTTTCTCTATTTAGAATTTTTGCTGCCGTGATCATTTGGCTCCGGGATTTTTATACGAAAAATATACGTGGCTCAAATATGTATATTTCTATTATACGACCTGTGATAGCACTCTACGGTAAGCAAGGTATTCTTTTTGAACATTCACAAAAATCATGATCTTTTCAAGATTTTATTAGACAGAAAATGATGGAAATGATGTATCTATACACATTGTACATTGGACATATATGTAATTTATAAAAGTTTGCAGTAAAGTTTGTAATGTAAGTATAGTGTTGAGTGTATATCATACTGTGGCATCATATCATATCTTTTGGCCGTCAATTTTTTATTCCGCTTTACGAAATGACCATGAAGGAAAATGGTATAGCGTGGCATGTGGCTGGTTCTGGCTTCTTCGGTTGTTTGTAGACGAACGAAATCGAGCACCTTGAAATTTTACTTGAAGAAGTACCTGCATTATTTGTCTGATATGTGATTGTAATAATAATTTCATGCCAACTTATAGTGCTCTCCTTGTTGCAAATACCCTCACTTAAGAAGCTTATGACGTTTATGTAGACATATGAGAGAAGGACTGCCAACCTGAAATGCTACAATACTTTTGTTAGATAGACAGAAGACACAAAGTATACATATACTATGTACATTTTATAGCTCTTAGATGCAGTCTTGATGATCCAACCGAAGAAGTAGGAGCAGCTATAGTATGAACTTCATGAACTTTTCACGTGTAAATCTGGTGAAAATCTCAGTTGGCCAGAGTATGAAAGATGAAGAAGGTGCTTTTGAAATACATAATATCCTTTGCCCGTTTACCCCCAAGCCTTTTCTTTCAGGTTCCTATAATTACTATATTTTTTATGCTTTTTGGTATGAGTAGGACGAATTACGTCATTCCAGTCTTTCTAATCCGGTGATATAAGCATGGAAGAAATGTTGATGTTAATAAATCAGACTTACACATTGTAATTATGAGTATTCAGTATTTATTTCAAAGTTTGCCTTTGCATAAAATGCGCGTGTAATGACTTTTTTTTAACAAACAACAATTTATTATGCGTACACAGAGCGCAGCTATAAAACTTGCTTAAAGATTGGACGCCTTCGACCCGTTATAGTAAATAATTTACTATAAACTATCAATCATTGTGTAAAAAATACACGCTTCTTTGTACATTTGCGTTCATCCATAATTATGAATTCGGTAACAATTTGAAAGCGGGAGGACGACAGACAGTATAGCGGTAGTAAAATCTCAATATTGTAGCTCAGTATTATAATTTATAAACACTATTAACGCTTATAAAAAAACAAAAAAACGTAATCTTGGAAGGGCGATATACACAGCGACTTTTGACTTTGTACACGTTTATGGAATCAAGTAATGTTCCAGTGTTGCAATTTTACGTACGAACATTTAGCAACCGAACAAGAAATAGAAAAATAAGATCAAAATTATAATAATTTACACATTTTCTGTACATAAGGAACTGTTTTAGCTCTTATAAGCTTTGATAATATCAATAAAAATTACAACTGCATTACCCTCAACGTCAACCAAGCGCTTATAAACTATATCTACTCTATTTGCCTTATATTATTTTTCGTAAAGCGTTCTACACTTAAGTTTTTAAGCAGTCAATTAGCCATTTGCTAATACGTGCTTTTGCTCTGGGCTCGTTCATAATTTTAAAAAACCTACACTTTTTAAATAACCGGTAGAAAATGGCATATCCTTCGAAAGAATATGTGTATAGCTGATGGGCAGACTTTTCAGTTTCATCCTTGTCAAATATAAGATAAAAATCCATTTACAAAACATAAACTTAAAAAAAAGTATTATGACGAATTTGACTAAACAACCTTTGCAAAAATTGGTTTCACTATTATTTTGCATTGAGAAAAGTGTTGCATTAAAAGCACACGAGTGACCTGACTCGTTCCAAACTTGTGGGATTTCATGTTTTTTTAAGTCTTAAAATATTATTGTGCTTCGTTGCTTCGTTTTTTGTGACTTATTATGCATTTGTAAGGTTCAAGGAGTCCCAAAACTTTATTCTCTTGGTGAAAGGTTCCTCAATCATTTTTGGCTTGGCATCAATATTCAAGTAAGTCAGTGTTATGTTGGAAAAATTCGCACGGTTCCATGTGGCATTTCTGAATTTAAGATCCATCCTATTTTGAATTCAACAAAGAATAAGTAACAGGTTAAGCACCTCATGTGGCATTTCTGAATTGAAGATCCATCCTATTTTGAATTCAACAAAGAATAAGTAACAGGTTAAGCACCAGAATATATGTCACCATGAAGTAAGCGTGAAAAATTTTCGCACATGTTTTTGATTTTGTGTTGATGGGAATGAATGTGGTGAACAAATGGGAGCACACATTATTTTACAACGGAAAAAACTGGTAATTTATTGCTTTTTTCTCTAGGCTTACCCTTCCATCTGCTTTGCAAAGGAAACCCAAAGTTTCACCAGATCTAAAGACATTGTGTAATCTCGTGAGTCTTCGAACACATCTGAAATCCATGGCATTTGAAATAAAAGGGCGAGCTCATCACTGTGGCTTGCTCCTATTCAAGTAAAACCAAAACAGACAAATAATGAAGTTGTAATGAATATAATATGTAACTTGTTATCAAATCAGTTTATCACTTGCTAAAACATTGTAAATGCATTTAAAATGCACTTTTTTAAACTTTCATTTGGCATAATACGCATTGATTTTTTAACTTTCTGTTTGGCAGTGACATTGCCGTTTGTAAGTAAACATTTACTCAGCGCCAGTTTAGTTTTAGCTGCATATTACGTATAACTAAATCCACCTTAAGCTAGCTTTGTTTACCAATGAACATAATTTTAGATACTCACCATAATTTGGCAACGTTCTTCCCAGCAAATGTTTTATTAATCCAATTGTGAAGCCAACTGTTGCAACTTGATAGAATAGCCCAACCAGCTTCCATCAGCCTTGGCAAGGTTCCACGAACCTCCATGAATAAGTTGGCCACAGTCCATTCTCCCGGATAAGAGTAGTAGTATAGGTAAACTGGTGATGATTTCGTTTGCAACTTTGCTCCATGATGTATATCAGCAAAGAATCCTCGATCGCTTATCATTTTTGCATAGCTATGCAGATTGTCAAATGTCGTGATGTCAGATTTGTTCTCAAAATAAAAGTCACGAATTTTGTGAGCTGCTCCATCATCCTTATGGAATACAAGGAGTTTGCGAACAAACTCATTCCACTCATGTTGAGCCAAGTCTGTCATTGTTTTGTTGGCCATAATTGCTGCAGAATATAAATAGGAAGTGAAATTAGGGCATTGATTAATGCAGAGAATAATATGTTTAGTTAGTTCATTATATTATGCAGGTACGGACAATGTGGGAATTAAGTAAGCTTTGTAAGGAAGATGACGTCAGTAATGAATGATAATCACATTTACAATGCAAACTTGAACTTCAACCTGTGCTGCAATTTCACATCACCTTTTATTGCATGAATGAGTCATTTCAACAAGTTCTGAATGTTTGCATAATATCATGCACATCCCACACTCGACTCGTATGGAGTGGAGATGAAAATGAGCATAATATATATCTGTATTATCAATACGTTCCGTAATACTATGTGAATGTATACGTCAAACGTACATGAATTTGAATGTGAAATTATGCTGAGCTTAAGATGCATCATCATACGAGTATTTGTAGCTTTTATGGAGTTTACAGTAAGAGGAAAGGTATACAATACAATTACTACGTGTTAAAGATTAATTACCTGCCGCGGTAATGAGTCCCTCATCACTGTTAATGCCAGCAATCCATGGAACCTTGCTGTAATTGCCAGTATGCCACAATTTCATGTGGGAGTTTACTAATGAAAGTGTGCTCGTCTTCAACAGCTTCCACCACAGGTTTATATATGGTGACGTGGTCTCGAAGAGGATCCTATAGGTTTGAAAAGTCATTTACAATTAAATCATACAAAGTTTAAAAAACATTTTGTATATAAGTCCAATTTATAAATAGCTGAATTTACCATGATTTCCCGATGTATATCAACAATAGCTGATGCTTCCAAGTTTTTCAGACATTGGACCATCTCTTTCATATCTTCAGTTGGACACCCGAGCAATTTACCAAGACGAATTGACTGCTGTCTTGGCTCATGATTTATCGACCAAAAATGGAAAGCAGAGCCGCTTTGAGATATGACGCGAGAAAACAGACCTGCAATATTTTGGAAGAATGTTGAATGTGTAACGGAACGATATACTAACACTAGGCTTGTTTTTGCAAAACATGATGCTTTTTTCTTGCTGATTTCACATCCTTTTATCATATCATACCTTTTGACATCGGTGACAGCATCTGGAAGTGAGCTCCAACTCCACCAGCAGACTCACCAAATACGGTAATTTGATCAGGGTCGCCCCCAAACGCTTTAATGTTTTCATGAACCCATCGCAAAGCCATTGACTGATCTTTCAACGCCATATTCCCTCTAATTAACCCATCACCCGTGCTTAAAAATTCCAAGAGCAGCCAATCTATAGTTTATTGTGACTAGGAGGACATCCTCATCCATAAAGTAAGTCGGACGCCAGAGATCACTTCCTCCATTAATGAAAAGTCCACCGTGTATGTACAACTAAAAATGTAATCATCGCGAGTATTGTACTTTGCTCTCCATTCTCAATTTATCATTAAATACACAGGAAAGAATGATACATTACTTTTATTTATTTTTATGATAACATACCATCACAGGTAAAAGTTTCCCGTCATCATGACCAGCATCGGGAAGGTCTGAGTCATTATCTAAGCTAGGAATCTGCAGAAAAATAGTAATAACGAATGTTTTATGAAATTACATCTTTACAGATATATTTTTTCAAAGATGAAAGAAGCTTTTTTCTGCATAAAAAAAATCCAGCCTTACATATTTATTTATACATATATATATATATAGTGCAGTACAAACGCGTAGGTTTGTGGAGTATAGCCAGTTTATCTTTTATTCATTTAAATGCAAAAATGGAGACAGTAAAAGACCTTGATTTGTAAAAGGTTAGACCTTTGTGGCATACATGCAAAAATGTAGCTGCAAAAAAGGTTACATAAAATACTACACGCTGCCTGAAATGTTCATGTAAGTATGTATGTATATATACATTTACAGCTTGCTCTCTTCCCATATCATATAACTTCTTTGAAAATGGTTCTGACTATGTCATACCTTATAATCTTATAATAATATGCTGTGATGATTTCATAAATTCCAACCCTACAACCTATCATATACTCCTTTTTTGTTCGTGGTCCAGCAGAACTAATGAAGAAACGAAAGGCTTGTTCTTTGAGTCACGACATGTAACTAGATGTAAGTAAGTACCTTCATTTCATACTATATTATCCTTGGATGGAACAATTTTTGCATGATTGGTTTATTTAAGTGGAAATATTTACACGAGCATCATGAGTAGGTAAATACAAAAAAAACTAAAATAGTGCTAGTAGTATTGATCATTCATGATCATCAAACATTCACATGTTGGATTGGGTCTTGGGAGAGAGCTGGAAATGCATATAATGGAAGTGCCTTACATGCATAAAAATACTTTACAAGTACTTTTCCAAGTTGTTGGAAACGCAAAAGCGACGACCTCATATATAACTGCCTGCATAAATTATCACAGTTCGCCGCAGGCCACAGCCACTATATAGCTTCTGAAGCATCTTTAATTATGTACTATTTCTGAAGTGTCAGAATTTGGCTTGCTTTTACGCTAACCATATACTAAAATATTTATAAACATGATGATGACTCATTAGTGCATGTTTTCTTGTGGGGTAAAATAATATTTACATACAGCCGGGAAGTGTTTTATCAAAATGCTTAATTAGTTCGTTATTGTTTTTACAAAACCGTTGGTAGTATAAATCATGCCTAAATATACTCGGTAAACATTACACATCAAAAACAAGGAAAATACCACATCGTTATGTTGTATCTTGTATCTTGTAATTTCGCATTAATTTTCTTTGTGTGACGAATGACGATAAAAAAAGTTCCAGAAAGAAAAGTAAAACTAGTTTGTAGTTGCTTATCTGTACATAAACAAAGACAATGACACATGTTAAGCGTTTATGCATGTATGCAGTTGCAGTAAGTATTCTCTGAATCTCTCAAGCTAATGCTAAATTTTTATAACACATGCAATCCAGTATGGTATAAATATTTCGTGCTAAAACTCCATGAAACAAAATCGACACGCAAAGCAATAAAAATAATGCATGCAATA
>JAANSM010001235.1:0-19921 GCA_036850725.1 Orchesella villosa | reverse complement strand
AACAGTATTTCTTGTTCATTATTTTGATTACGTTTCGTGTTTCTTTTTCCCATCCTATCTTATTCATTGATTCACTTTCTTTTGATACAAGAATGCCTAGGCCAAATCGACTTTCATCGGCAGTTGTGTGGTGTAGTTGAAAAGTTTGTGATGCTCACCAACAAGACATGCTTTTAATATGTGGTAATGATAATTATGTAATATCAAATGAAAGAAACATAACGGGTTGATTTGAGATTTTGATTATATGGTAAAACTACATGAATGATTGAATGAAATCTTTCGGTGTGTATTACTACTGCTGCTGTTTTTCTTGAATAATATTTTATAGTAACTAATGTGTAGTTATAGTGTAGGAAACTTACAGACTACTGCACCCAAAAATAATACCCCCAACCTTTTACCGTATAAAAAGGAACCCCTTTGAGATAAGTATAAAAACCGATGTAATTTCAATCCATGTTTACATGTATTTTGGCAGCTTCTCCAAAGCTTATATAATCTAATAATAATAATATCCTTGCTTCATAAAGCAACTTCAACTATAATATAAAAATTACTCAGAATGAAAGTGGTAATGTTGTAGTTTTATCAATAAGAATTTCGTGCTAAGTACACGTCTAATTTGGCGTCTTACTTCTGGTCCCGATATCCCACACAACTAAATAATCTTATAAAATGATAGGTTTCAGGTGCTTAAAATGTTAAATAGTGTATACTACATTCTATATGTAATCAACTAAAATCTATTGGTAAACGGTCAGTCAGTCAAGCACACCTCTTTTATAAAGTTAGTTTAGTCACTATTGCCATTTTTTGGGAGAAAAAAATGCAACGCTCTGTATCACATAGACCTTGTAGGACTTCTTGTCATTTGGAACTGTATTCACCTTATCTAGTAGGATATAGTCTAGTGTTTCATCTGAATCGGGGTGGGGGAACTTATACTGGGAATAAATCATACATTACGTCATGTTCAATGTGCGAAATGATATCTATAAAAAATGGTAGTCGACTTCTGTTTGCACGGTCCCTCTGTAAAAGATTTAAATACTTACGTAACTAAAGAAAACTCCTAAATGTAAAACTTGGTAAGGCAATGAGATATCAAGAAGGGTCTGACTGTACTTATGTTCAGTCACATTTACACTTTACGCAATGTGTAATTCTTAACACATTCGTACTATGCTGTATTAGCAGTATGTATTACATTGTTGTTCGGTTGGAATTATCAAGTCTCAAAACGAGTCTTATCTTAAAAATTGTTGTGGAATGTGTGTGTTCAGTTTGTTTCAGGGAAATGAATGAGGTTTGTACAAAGATGTAAAAAAAATGTTAATGGGAGAAAACGAGTGTTTATATGGGGCGGTTATTACACTGGACGTTTTTAAATTTATGAACTAGTATTCTTTAGTATCTAATACCTCTTGACAAAAATTGTCTGTTGTGGAGATGGTCTAGGTGCTTGCTGTGGGAGTAGTTTCTTACTTGCGTCACGTTTTCGCAAAAACAACATAGCACCTACTATAAGCAACGCAATTTGTACGCCTACAACCACGGCACCAGCTCCTAATACTGTGGATAAGTTTATGCAAGTGGCAGACCTCTGTTGATCAACAGGTCTGCTTTCTGTTGCAGGTGTTTCCACCTCATCATCTTCAAATGATTGTTGAGACCTGTGTCTTTTGTAGTCATTGTCGTGAAAGTCAGTGTCTTGAGAGAGTTTACGATCACGCTTTTTGTCTTGCCCAAAACGATCTGAAATGTGGATTGATCTCACCAAAAGCATCTCCTCTTGAGGTAAAACTTCGTTTCTTTCGGCTCCCAAGTCACGTCTGAATCGTCTGTCGTTCAATGTGCTGATCGTGAAGTATGGGCTATGGAAATCTTCAAGTTCATTAGAGATTGATTCTTCGTACGCGGTTTGGTTGAGCATGCGTCTCTTCCTACGTCCCAAGCTGGGAATTTCTTGGAAGAGTCCGGTTCCATCAACAACTGGGCAAATGACAGGTTGGCAGGATGGCAAACATGGGGTAACTAAAGCACGGAATTGTACGATCTCGGATGTAGGGAATTTGAAAGCATCAAAATGGGCTACTAAGGCTTTCTGGTCATCTGAAGCTCTGTTCAATGCACCCATAATTCTTTGATCGGTGGGGCAACCTTCACCATCCAAAAGCATGATTTCAGATCCATCCACACCATCCATAGCAATGAGTTCTCGTACAAATATGTCGTATGGGCTGTTGGGGTCGACAATTTCGAATCTGAGAGATAACGGGTCTCCAACCTACGGCAAAACATTATATTTCAGGTTTTCCAATCTAACATATTATGAGGCCACCCTATATGAAATGTGGCAGTAAATTATGGTGTGAGTAAAGAGTGTCCTTTCTATCAGTGCTATTTTAACAACAAAATGATATGATGCATTTTAATAAAAACCCACCTGTGCAGATCCAGTTGATTCGCCACGTCTATCCGTAACTCGCATTGCTACGTTGGGTGAGTCAACAATGCTCTCTTGAGTGATGGAGTGCTTGAGATCTGGCGATACTCCAAGGTCAACCTCATTCGAAACGGATTTGTTTGTGAGATCATATTGACACGCTACTGACAATCCCATGTCTGATGCAGTGACGATTTGATCATGGTGTTGAAGAATAACCTAGATTTAACATAAGCAAATTTCAAAGTTTAAATATTTTGATTTGCTTTAATTTTCATATTTGCATTTTAAGATCCTGATTGTGACGTGTGCTGTTGTGATTAATTCCTGGAGTACCATGATGTGCCATTTATGTAAAAATTCATTTCTTGTTTGCAGTTTGTAATGTATGTGCTAATGAGATATAAGTAACACCTTTCGGTTTTACAATGACAACAATGGTCTTTGAGTGTCAGTTAAGTACTTGAGCGTGGTCAGTGCTCAAAGAGTACTGAAAGAGGTTTTACCATATATTGAAACCGGTACCTTGTGTAGTAGAGAAAGAAAGTAAACAAGTAGAGAAAAATATACTCATATTATTATTATGCTTGCATGATCAACATGTAGCGTGAGTGCAACAAAACTGAGGGTCACGTTGCGCAAGACCAGAATGGCAAGAATCCACTCAAATTTACATTTTAACTCAACAAGAAAGATATCAAATTTGAGATCTAGTCGTAAAAAGGGGTGTATATACAAATAACTTGCAATTTATGATTGCATGGTTTAGTGTTTAGTACATGAAAGCCTTCCTTATGTAATCATCAAAATGCACAATTTGTTTCTGATTTGAGGTTACACACCGTATTTTCTAATGCCTACATGGTTGATCGTACATATGTAATCCTGTAAGGCAACATTTTGCAGAAAATTCTATGCAATTTACAAAACTGTTTGCTTATACATGCGTTAACGAGATCCTTCATAATTTTTATTCATTTTACCTCAGTCGAGTATCTGCCCATAGCTTCCCGTTGTACTCCGCACTCCAAATCCGTGTAAGGTAGTCTCAATGCAAATTCAAGAGAATTTTGCACATCCAAAGCGCAACTGTTGGGTGCTCCTTTAGCGTACAATTTTCCTTGGAAGATCTTGGAGGTTCTCACGGTCGCAACCATGTCACCTGCCCGACAGTCGACGCTGACATTGTAACAAGCTGAAAGTTCCTTGGTGGATGCATCAGGGACGGCGAGGAATGGCTCCCGGATCTGAGTTAGTGTCAACGTGTTGTGGTGGCTGAGTCGACAAACTTGAGCTCCCGTTGCGTTGTAATCATATGACTGACAGCGAAATGCAGTGTTCAAACAGAGGTTTCTGCATTTTCAGAAAACAATCAAGAATGAGATTTTGAATAAATTCTTTCGAATGATGTAGGCCATGAAAGTTCACGTGGGCCATGATGATGCTTGCATAGTGTATGTTGTGCATATAATGCTTGTATAAAAGTTACTGATGGTCTACCAACTTCTAAATTAGCATAAGTGATAACTGTCATAAGGGTGACTGGGTATTCATTTCAAAATTAGAAAAGTAAGCTCATCAGCTTTCATTCTCTAACCTTTGGCTTTGGTCATTTTTGTGGATTTTACGTGACATATAAAAACGCTCGTCATGTGGAGGCGGTGGATTTCTTGTTTTTGCTCAAGGAGAAATATTCCTTGACGCGATGGGAGTTTGATAATTATTCTGATGTTTTTATGTATTCACATGTATTAACCTTTGTTATGGAAGGCTACAATTTAGCATTTTTTATTTTTTCCCTTCTGACCAGCCAGACCTTAATCCAATCTCTTTTATTCAACTGACCTAACTTCTTGCTACAAGCAAAATGGACAGAATTTTTTCGTGTAGGTACACTTAAAATGCATATAGCTGTTATTCGTATTCATTGGCTCGAACAACGTTAGTATATTCATTTATATGCACTCATAAGTGGTGATGTTCTTTATCTGATCTTGATACGCAGAGCTTTAAGTGTGCGGTTCTGGCAGATTTTTCTAATTTTGATTTGTTGAATAACGGGTTATTGTACTTTATATTTGTATACTATCATGATATTTTCGTGCATACGTGTTACCATCCATCATACATGAATCAGGATATCGTTTTAATTTTATTTTGCCAGATTTTATAAGGAAAAGTCTAGTAAGCTATACTATTGTTTGCTTTGAAAATGCAACCCATGAAAATAGTGCGGAGATGATTCTGAGTGATGGAGTGATCTAGATTGTTATACAACTTACTTGCAATCCTGTTCCGTTGCGACTTCCTGGTACACAGCATCAACAGTCTTGAGAATTTTCCCTTCCAGTGGCTTGAAATCGCAAAGTTTGGTTGGGTCGCTTACACAGTTAGATTCCATGTAGTCAGTACCATTTTCGGATTCAATTGAGTTCAAACCTCCAATAGACAGTCTGTCCATGTCTGACAAGGAACAATCTCCCGTATCTTTGCTGTATGTTGCAGATCTGAAAAAATTGACAGGTTAAAACAAAAAATTAAGACAATGTTTTAAGATATTGACAGGGTTATTGCCACAATCAACATTTAGGGAGCCACAGAGTAATCATCACGTCATACTTTGGAGAATGGAGAACGGTAGTAAATATATATGATCTCTTCGTTCTAACGGAATACAAAAAAAGTATTCCGTTTTCTGTGATCACATGCAAAAGTTATTTGTGAGAGAATGAAGTGATATACGCTTCACGTAACGTATAATTGGTTACACATGATTTTTTTTGTCTTCATTCTAACAGCAGTATGTGACAATTCAGCTGTACACAAACTCTTTCATCAATACTTTTAGAACAACAATGATGATGGTGGTGGTAAAGATGATGATGAAAAGTGTCATTGGCCCTGGTTATATTTTTGGCTACAAATTAGGCATGCTTCCGATGACGATATTTGTAAATATGTTTTGAATCTATTCAAAAGTAGGAATTTAGTATGGCCCGTCTCGGGAAAGATTTACTTTGAAACGCAAACGGTATATAGTGGACTGGAAATGGAATGCTCATAAAAAGGATTGTTACTTGCTTGTAACTTACTTACTTGTAATAACTAAGCCTTCAAACAATGCTGCAATCTCATGATTAACATTACCACATAGTTACATCTGGCACTATGTTTGTAATCACTACACGAATTGTTTGTACGTATTTCGACTATGCAGTCCCTTTTCTTTCTGGTGTTAGTTTGTTAGCTGTTACCTCATAACATTTGTATGTAACTAGCTGATTGATTGCAATCACCGATTGACATACCCATGTAGCTACAACACTACTTAATATTGAATACGAGAAACGAAGGTATTGCACTTGTCTAGTTGTCTCTGAAGAACAAATGAGTGCGTTGATGTTGCCAGACTAAAACCAAGTGACTTACTCGCTGCATCATAATAGGAACTAATTACCAGTTCTTTACAATACAATTAAGCATCGTCTTTTTAAATGTTTGTCTGGGAGGTGGAGGCAGCCGACGCTAATGAATTGATGAGGCAAAATTGAAACTGCAACTGTGATTGCAATGGGATGCCAGAGAGGATTCGCGATTCATTTTGGTACACGAAGTACGAAGGCGAAAAATCATGTTTGTTTGGTTGTAATAAACCAATTTCTTAAATGGGCAGAAAGTGTCAACTTGCTCGATAGGTACCGAGGACCGGCTTATCTGAGATGAATGGATTTTTTGCTGTGAAGTACATTATATATATGCGCTTCTTATGAGTTCTTCGATCTCGGTTTCAAAATCGGCATTTTGAAATGTTAGAAAGATATTGTTCTGTGATCTTTTTTATGTGCTTAAAGATTTTCAACTGCAACTGCCAGTTATTCTTTTATATTTTCTCTTAGCCTATATAGTTGAAGGTGGGTACGGTAATTTTAGAATGACGGAAAACTTTATATGCGTGTACTGTAACATTCCCCATGCACTATTTCATTTGCCAATATTGATGAATTGGACGACCAACCCGAACATGAATGCTGGCTGAGTTTTTGAATGGTGATGAGTTGATGTAGATCTCTCATCTCTCTATAGGTTTGATTGTTGGTTCTCATGGTTTGTGTGACATTGTTCATTTATTCAGATTGAATTGCTTTGGAATGTAATATGAAATGCGTGTAAATCCATTACAAAGCAGCTAGTTGAATCTAACGGACCGCCGGCTCAATTTAGATACTTCGTTCAAAATTGGTCGTCACGAAATTTTGTCGCCGCCATAACACAAGGCTCAAGTTACAAAGGTCCGTTTTCATTTCATCATTATTCCATAAAAAACGTGTATGAATAAGTAAGTAAGCAAGAGTCATGCTTGCTTTTGTGGAGAAGGACAAAAGATAGAGAGCTTGAAGTAGTACACATGATATATCAAAAGAACATGCTGTGATTATTTTAATCAGGGGAAACGTATGTAGCAAAGTCTTCTGATTCTATAGAGGTGTATTCTTCTTAAGACACCATCAGTTGAGCTCACGACAGGGATGTTAACATGCAGAAAAATATCCAGTTGACTTGCGATTAACAAGCTGCATATTTTCATCAATAATGATCATCATCCCCAACAACTAGCAGTACTAAATGGTCTTCTTCCCTACTTTGTGTATAGCAAGGTTGCTTTTACAAAAGTAATGAGAAGAATAATGAGATGGATGAAGCACAAAAGCATGGCGATGACTAAACATGTAACAGCACACTAAGTATGACACTCTAGTTACTACTTTACAAGTGGTTTGGTGGACAGGTGACATTTTTTCTTGTAGTTAGTAGTGCAGTGATACGCAGAACTAAAATGAAAGCGTCACTATCATGAAGTCGCCTTTCTCATGTTTTGCAGCAACAGAAATGTCACAATATTTTCGTGACTTACTACTTCCCGTGAATCTATTGAACTATGTACGTACCATATGTAATGAATTGGTACTGGTTCTTGTGTTCTATGAATCATGGTTGATGTTTCATGGCTTATGCTATTCGTATGTCACAAAGTGCATTTTTAATTTCATGGCTACTTAAATAGGCATCACTACAAGAGACTACTGAACGTACGTTATATTTTTTATTCTTATCGAACATGCCGTTTCGATAAAAAAATACAATGTTTCACCGTACCGCCCAATGAGAGACTGTTTTTCAAGTCAGCCTAATGCAAAAGTATTTTACAGATTTTTTGGTATAATTGACCATTAAAATGCTTTAATAATGGTTCTGAGAAGCGTCACTGACCATTTAAAGAATGTATACATGGAATTCACAGATGTTGTATCAAATATAATATTGATCAGGGGAAAGAAACATGCACGAGCCTTTTTGAGCCTCGTGTGAGAAGTAGCACAAAACATATGCGTTGTGTTGTGTATAATAAATGTGTGTGCTCCACTAGTTGACAGGAACTTCCCTTGCCACCGTATTAATTCCAATTTTTTCACAATGAAATCGCTTCTTGTTGAAAGCTATCGAAACATGCATCTATGTATGTGAACCGAAGTAGGATTTATACCGTGTTATCAATTTGCATTCACTTGTATAGAATCTGATTTATATTGTCGTGTAATTTACATTCTGCATGGGATCATGTGCTCACTCACATATTATTTATGTTCCTCTTCTTTTTCAAGTTGTTTTTGCATGCAATTCACGAGTGAAAGAACGGAACTATTCAGAAAACAGGTCGTTGCAGAAACGATTTGATTACTGTTATTATATAGGTGCATTCTTGGGGTTTATGATGGCTTTGATTATGCAAATTTAATGCAGTTTTGTGGTATGTGCATACAAATGATGGTAATGGTGATACTCCGTTCAAGTTCAAGGATAAATTCTAAATGAATCAAATCACACATCAATAAATTTTAGAATGGAATGAATGGATGAAAAACATTACTACTTAGCGAATGGAACCGTGCCAATTTATGAAGATGTTATCAATAACTCAACTCTTCTCCGATACGCGAATCTTAACTGAAGTCTAGAGTGGTTCTGCTTTTAAACCATCTGGCTTAGTAGGTACACACGTGTGAATTAATAATCCTGAAAAGATGACACCGAAGTGATATTTTCATCACAAAGGTAGTTTTGTATAATACATGCTATAGGCAATATTTGAACTTTAGTTCGAACTTGGATCATAAACCATGCATCGTTCCATGAATGTCTGCCCGTTTTGCAGTTTTTGTTTTGATGTATTATTGATGATTACTTGACATTGCTGTTTTTCCTGTTTTCCACAAAAAATAGCCAATCTGGCTCTGATTACAAAAATACGGATGCATTCTGTTTAGCTGACTTTTTTTCATGGTCCGTTTCTGCATGCATTGAGCAAGCACATTTTTATATTAATGCGTATACTATATACTCATATATTATATGCTTTCCTGGTTTGTACAACACAGACGGGTAATACTCTTTAATGAATGGTAATTTTAAAACAAAATGCTGTACTCGTTTCAAATACAGCTTGCATCTTCACACTTTGTGTTAAGGGTGGGTGAGGGCATGTTTTTCTTGACCTTTACCTTACTTCAATGAAATTAACAGTTTTCAAAAGTTTGGTTACCTCATAACAGAAAGATTCTCCTTTCGCATGTTTTTCACTTATGCGTACAACATCGATATATTATATGCTTATCAAAAAATAGCAATAGCAGGTACCTTTTCGAGCGATAAAAATCTATTAAAATAAACTTCATACAGGTTTCAGAGTCAACTTGATCTGCTTGCGTAAGAACAATGTTCCTGCTTAAACCCTGTACTTTTAGCACTATAGTTATACAAGTCACGCTATAGCTTTATATAGCTCTGATATTCGATACTTTTACATAATTATATCAACGAAAAATTCATTTGGCAAACTACTCCAGTCATTTGTTTGCTAATGTGTTTTATCGAACGATGATAGTTAGGGTTTGTTTGATTTTTGAATGACAGCATGATGTATAGCAGATTTTTAAAAACTGTGCCGACTACAGACTTTGAAATAAAATATAGTGCTTAAAGTATATATGGTATAGTTGCTTTGAGAGTTATTGTAAGAACTTTTTGTTGTTGAAAGGTTCGATGAATTGCAAAACCTTTTAAAAATTGTGCCGACTACAGACTTTGAAATAAAATATAGTGCTTAAAGTATATATGGTATAGTTGCTTTGAGAGTTATTGTAAGAACTTTTTGTTGTTGAAAGGTTCGATGAATTTCAAAACCCAAAGCAAGTTTTGATTTTTCTCTCATTCTATTGGCCAATTCTAAAATTTCAGTCTCTATTATTACAGAGTTTTAATGCAAGGAGTTGTAATGAAGTTGAAGATGATTATGATTAGCAGAGGTATTTTTGTAATGATTTCTAGCTTGATTCCAGAGTTTTCGTTTTATACTAATACTTCAGAGAGTTTTAATGCAAGGAGTTGTAATGAAGTTGAAGATGATTATGATTAGCAGAGGTATTTTTGTAATGATTTCTAGCTTGATTCCAGAGTTTTCGTTTTATACTAATACGTATTTGAGTTGTAAGACGTCATGCAAATTGTAAAGTATGCAGCAAATTAGTGTTGCAATGCAGGATTGGTGGTGAGAACGGAACTTAATATAAATTAGCATAATTTGAAATTTTTCAGTAAGTAAACATTACTTTGCATTCGCCTAAGGGAAAACCGAGAATCCTTTCATCTAAAATCAAACTTTTTTCTCCTATTCCTAAAACGTATGTTGTCGTTCTTGATTTTATTATTGGATACATACATGCATGCTGCTAACCTGAATAATCTTACGCGAATCGAGTAACGTAATCATTCTAATATGTATCTGTATGAATGTAGTTGTGAGGTGCAAATCGTCGTCACATCAAACACACGCAAGTGTATTTTACAAAACAAATACAAAGGAGCATGTGACGGACAATGGATTTCCTTGGTATGCATGACAGAGGCTTCCTTCCATTATTATTTCAATTCTGGGTGACGAGGTTAGGAAGAAGATGAAGAAGCTAGTTTGTTTCTAGCGTAAAAGTAAAGTGAACAAAAATCCTGTCGACATGCATTTCGTATTAAACCGGTACTTTCCTTCCCCTATTGTATTAATACATAAAGTACTTGTTACAATCTGGGTATGCTCATTATCTCTGTGTTACTATCTGGATCATTTTTTGAATCCTTCCTTTTTACACATTACGTTGCTGATTAAATGAATGAAGAAAAAAAATCATGGGACAGGTAATGAACCACAAGCGGTATGCACTATTTGAGACGAAAAAAAAAGTTAAGAAAAAAGGTGTCTACTATATACGCGTGTGTGAAAATACCTACTTACAACTCTATGCATAACTACCAACTGAGTGACTGCTTTTATTCTTGGTTTGTGATACGATAATACTATCTGTAGTTTGTAGAGATGATTCCACTTATCTAAAAACGAGTCACCTTTGCTTCATAATGAGGTCTCTCTGGTCCTTTAAGTAATCTTCAAAAGCGATTATGCATGCATGCAATTTTATCCCGACACAATTTGCCGTCTTATATACACTACCTATCTACATCATAAACTTGTACCTCTTTACTCTACTTATGTGAATGCCTATAAAGGTACATCTGTAAGCCTCACACTGTGCGTCTGTGACAGAGACAATAAGAGAAATAGTTGACATTTGCACCACAGCTTGCAAATTTCCTCTTCTGGTTCGTTCTTTTCTCTTTACATAAAAACCAACTCATCTTGTTGCAGACTGACCTAAATTTTTCTTCTTCTAGCACCACACAATGTATGCTACTACTAATTGGGTTTCATGAAAGGGCAAAGGTGATGCAGTATGAAGGATGTGTTTTGACATCAGCAAGTGTTTTTCTCTTTTCTTATGATGAGTAGAATGCAAATCGATCCATTATTGTGGCTTTTTCGTAAACGCTTGCATGTTATATAGTGTGCCGTATTGAAGATTGCAATATCGTGTGTAGCCCTTCACCATACGAAACATATGCATGATTGTCTGTGGTGTAAACTTGACCTTGCCTTGAATGTAGGTCAGTATGATGTGATTAGATCAAAGTTTTAAAATAATGTATATGTATAATTATTATTAGTTTCGGTTACCTGCAAACAAAATCTCTTTCAGAGAGGCATAGTTCCATACAGGCTGTACGACTTCCAGTTTTCCTCTGTTTCTTGATTAGGTCTTGACCCTTGGCTCTCAGTTTAAAGTCTGGTACTCGTTCATAGTCCCAAGCTCGGTCACAATGTCCACTCAGACACACTTTTTGGGCGTACAAAGTGAAAACAGGGAATTGGGAAGAGCTCAATGCACCTAGTGACACAGAAAAAAACATTTTATGCGTACTTAAACAAAATCGACAAAAATTAGAACTTTTACTTTATAGAGCTTGTTGAAAGTAATTTGGACAACCATTTTCCCAAGAAAGCGAGAATGCAAATTTGTTTCATTGTGTGAGGGAGATTGATATCCGTGACTAGAAAAAATGTAAAGAATTGAGGGTGATTTCGAAAGAAGAATGAAAAGGATAGCAGAGGGTGCATGAATCTCGGCGTATTGGAGATAAAGAAAAAAGATAATACTGTTTTGTCTGTAATAATTCTTAATAAGAGGGTGAAGAAATTGCACTTGCATTGCCCATCTGTTTTTTATTACAATGCAACAATAACAGGTGGTTGGTTACATTGTAAGCAATAGTAAATTTAGCTCATAAGGACAAACGAAATTGGTAATAGCCACCAGATTCGTAAAAGTTATATCGAGTCATTCCATTAATTTAAATATGTTTACGAAAAAGTCTTGCTTCCCAGACATTTGTATCACATTACAGCCATGCTTTCACATGTACTTGTCTAGTTTTATGAAGAGATAACAAGGGACCGTAATAATGCAAGTGAAAATGCTCGTAAAAATATTGAGGAATGTAGGTTTTTAGAAATCAGTCTCGCTGTTCTAGAATTCACTGAATTTCATGCAATGCATTTAATAGTACTTTTTTGAGTAAAACTACAGTGTAAATATTATTTGTATGCAGGCAGACTAATAGGTGCTAGTCCGAAGAAAGGAGTCTTTGGTTTTAATCTGATGATGATGACAAAAATGCTAACTGTTGTTCAGTGCATCTTTCGTCATCCGATTCGGCCTTTTTAGCCACCGTCAACCACACCATTTTTTTTTTGTTTATTTCGATTTCTAGTACAATGAATCTTATTTTCATTACATCATTCCTTAGACACGACAACCACGAAGATGAGGAGTTTTACTACTTTTCTGTGTGTGGCAAACACCATGAATGCATGTTCCCATTGTTATATGTTTTGCAGGCAAAAGTATTTTTACTAAATTCGTTGCAATTTGTTTCTGCATTCACGAGGGCTATTTGGTTAAGTGTTTGGCCATGCACTTTGAAATGCATTTTCTCATCATGGAGTCCTACTTTGCATCGGCACAAACTTCCCACATTGTGCCCTGCATATATATACAGTATGCAAGAGTGCATATCATGGCTTTTGAAAAATAATGGTCAAAATGATCAATGTACGCGTTTGTACCCTGACAGAAACGGATTTAGTGCTAACAAGTTGCCTATACACATCAGAAAATAGATTTTTACTTTTTGTAAACTTGTCCTGGTTTAACTAAACCACAGGTACGTACACGGTGGCAATAATCATCACCAAGTCCCATTTTCTAAAGGTGGACGCATTGCTTTCGATTGGCGATGGTGTACACAAAAAAATACGCTCAGATATTTATTCCGTGTCTCAATTTTTGCATCAATGCAGTGTAACTTTATTTTTAGAAACGTGAACTGAAATTCACTTGCGGTGCTGTGGCAAAATTAGGTGATGTGATGTGATATGTATTTCTTTCTGACTATAGAATAGCTATTGTGGTTTTTTGTCATCATGAGCATGCTCACAGACACATGCAGATTTTCATGTATTTTACTTAAAGCTAAATATGTATTGAAATAGAACGCTTTATTGAGATATTATAATCATTGTTGTAATAATGTTGAATGGTTGTTGCATTTTAGTGGTAATTTTAGCTGCACAAATTCAGGTGAAAATATCTTACAGCGAATCGTCGTGGGCAGTCCCCCTCAGCCTCATTTGTCATTTGTTTTTTCTATTGGCGAATTTATTCAGTGTGGAGAAAATGCTCTTGCTTTTCTGTAATCATTTCCACATATATTTATCACATAAAAATTCGTAGTAGAACTGGGTGGTTGCACTCTATCTGCAATGCAGTATCTCGGAATCATCCTGTGGGTCATGACTTTTCTTGTCATTACAAATTTCCCCCAAAACAGTTAAGTTGAAGGCAATAAAATAAATTCGAATGCAACTACTTTTCATGAAAGCAGTCGATTCCTCTTGCATCGCAGAAGTGAGAGGGTTTGGGAGCATCTGCTGCTGCGAATGGTTGTGGTTTTACGATAACAATAATTGAGCAACTTCATTCTTGTTCTCTTGTCTTGTTGTATTATTTCACAGCTGGACCATTTCGACTTATTCTATGATTTTATGTTGGTTAATATGCTTTGTTCTACTGTGGCTACTGCTGCGGCTTTTAAATTTGTAAATATATTTTACTTGCTTAGTTTTCATCTTCGTTATGCTTCTATTCGTGCAGTGTACGGAATGGTCACCGCATCATACCGTAATAAACAACAAGATCAAATCAACTTTGCTTTATTTGCAACTATTGACATACTAACCACAGATCTACATAACTATTATGTAGATCTGTGATACTAACAGGCTACACTGGAGCACAGTTTTTAACCCCATTTAGTATACTGTATGTATAATATGGGATGAATACAGTTTACTTTAAAATGTAGCAAATCTGATCATATATTCATTGTGCATTATTTCATTCTATTTTTTTAAGATTTATAAAAATATTGTTGATTCAATATTATATTATATTTGTAAAATTCACGTCTGACTACTTTTCGAGAAAAGTAATGATGTAAAGCACACTGGGATGTATACAAATACAAACTTTTATGGGGCCATATGAATCCTAAACGTCTTCGGGATTCCTTGCTTAGTAGATCTACACAGCCCATAAATCAGGCGCCTTAATGCAGATTTAATGTTATGCTGTGTATGATGGCTCAATTAAATGTATCATTTTGTATGTGATAGCTGTGGGAAAATGTTAAACATTCATGGTTGATGGTTATAAATACGAATGACGAATGAAACATTAAAGTAATTTGATTATGCTAAATTCATATTCACTAAGAAAGGAGCTACAAAGTAATATGTAAAATGTTTTACTAGCCTACTCCTGTCAGTAATCATAGTCTTTATCCTAGTTACCGCGTGTATTGTAGATCCTGAGCACTGATCCGTATAATAGCTGAAGGTACACATGAAGTTTTTCCCTATCTCATGATGAATATTACCGCAGTTTCTGCCGGGAAATGGGTCTGCAATGTTTCGAGCTCGAGTTGTGAGTAAATATAAAGATGAATTTGCATTGTTAAACACATTGTGTTGCGTGCTACTCATGACCAAGTTTTCATATTAGTGGAGCAAACATGCTAATGATACACTCTGTCATTTCTCTGTTAAAAAGTTTCATCGATTAAAACATTTTCATTATTACTGATATTCACAGTCGGGCACGGTTATATTTTATGCGGGTTCTAATTTCTTGGTTTGCATAATTATTTACCACAATGCAATGTGCTGTTTTATCAAAATAGTATGCATGTATTGAGTCTGGGAAGTATGTATTTATACTGTACAATATAGAGTGTACGGTTAAGTAGACACGATACGAATTGTGTAGAGTACACTTGAGATAAAGAGCTTTGAAAATGCGCCCTCTTGTTCCCTTCATAATGCTGGGAAGATGCTAATCTGTGCGGATGCTCAGTAATTGGTTCCGTTCACGAGTGTCGTTTGCAGTAACATTTCTTTCTTTATTACAGGGTTCGCAACGTATACATATTACGTGGGTTTAGGTGAAGAAATGGGAACAACAAATAAGAATGATAGGATAAAAAAATATCCTATCTGATTCTGATATATTATAAAGATTGTGAATGTCAAGTATTTTACTGAATTTTAAGATTACTGCTGTACTGGTTGTTGGTAGTGGGTGGTGCGCATTTGTATATGGGGGTATATATCATATTTTAAAAGACATTAGAACGATGAAGCATGTCATTTAAGAATGTTAATACAGGAAGCCAATCTGAGAAAACGAGGTACAATTTTTCTCAGTTAAAAGGTCAGAGGTGCTATATCTAACGATTTATATATATACCAAAGGGTGAGCAGCACCATTAATATTATATATTATGCGGTTACCTACATTACTTGTCAAGAAAACTAGTTTTCTTCACGGCAGCCCGAGTAATTCATATTATTTTCGATACTTTATAGTCACATGGTTAATATAACCTTGCAGAAATGCATAATTGTAATAAATATGGGTAGGGGTAGAAAAGCAAGCAGCAAAAATTCCGTTTCTTCTCACAGGGAAATGCATGTTGCAAACTCTCCTATCATCATGACAGACAGGCGTTGGACGAAGAAGAATGAGGGTTGTATTTTCGATCAGGCTGTCATGTTCTCTTACTATTATGACATGTTATGCAATGTCCTAGCAAGGCAACAAGAACCTAGTTGTGTGTAACAAATGTCACACTTTTACAAAGTCTGTTTTTGATATGTGTGCTTTGTGGCAAGTTCATAATGTCTGTTACATATATAATATGTGTGTATATATCACACATCGAAGCTAGAACATATGTACACTTGTTGCACCGAAATAAATTCTATTCTAAAGAATATCGTCGCATGTTTTGATTTGAAAGGCATAGTAGCATAATATTGATGAAGCAGATGGGATGGGGTGCCACTTTTGTAGTTAGCTTTGGCCTGACTGATGAATAATGATGGGATTATGTGTTTGAAAAAGGCATCAATAGCAGAAAAAAGCAACCTCATTGTAAGCAGCGAATGAGGGGATGCTTTTTGTATCTCTTTTTACAACATACAGACTTGCCTACTGTAAAACACTAAGGTTTTGATGAGATTGCAGTTTTCTCATTGAAAAAGCTAATTATCGCTTCGCATCAAAACTCGTCATCAAACCAACTGCAACTAGCCGTTCATTCATCCATCTATTCACCATAATAAGTAAAATGTGATTTAGTAAACTACGCACAAGGATACAATCTCAAATTTAATATTTTGATATGGCATCAAGCTCACATCTCATCTCACCGCTAATATCAACACCAACTGATATATCTATAAATACATATTATGTACCTAAGTATCACTACTTATATTCTTTTGCTGATGTGTTTGTTAAGTGAAAGATATTGAGAATGTTCAGTGGATGATGCTGATAAATGAGCGGGTAGCATTACAACCTATAGAATACTGATCTAATATCCTTCAAACGCACGAGAAAACTGTACTGGCACTGGTTAATACTTTTGCTTCAAAGTTTGCTAATTGAGTTTTGTGTGAAGAAAAAGTTGAATGAGAAATTGAGAAAAGTTCGCTTGCTCTGTATATTTCTCTGGCACAATGTATAGGTAGGTACACTAGACGTTTCATCATGAAATAGTTTATCGTTTTGCAGTTCTTTTTCTGTGTAAAGCAGTTGCTTTGCTGCCTGTTGTCTAACGGTATTTCATCGCTTAAAAAGGGAAATAGGAAATGGCAATAGATTTCATGTGTTTCAAGCTATGATAAGAAGATATTACTATTATTATCATTATTATTACTATATGGCTTGGTCATTCATAATGCCTTTTATAATGATGATGCATTATCAGGAAGAATAAAAACGGACGTACTCTGCACGATGGCAGTCAAGTTTGTATACAACTTGTAATGTTTAATGCGTCATAAAAATAAACCGAGGCTTATTTTTACGGCATCTTCACTTCTAATGTTCACGCTAATGTTGTGAATGATTGTGATTTTGGTGTTGCGATAAGATCAATATATATTAACTGGTAATATATTGATGATGATAATATTATTGGGACGATCAAGTTACCAACTGCAGTTTTGTTCTTTACTCAAAGCATGTAATGATGCACAAAGGGAAGATAATAAGAATGTAATAATACAAAATGCAAATTTTTTTCTTACTATTTTTGTTCTCGTCGTCTCTTATGAGTTTTCTTGTTCTAGTAAGGCTTTGCCTTGCCTAGTTAGATTTCGATAATATTCCACCCGACCTTTAATTATCGTATTGCACGAACGTATTTATTATGCTAATCTAAAAATCCTTTCCTCACGTTCCCGTTCTTGCTTTTCATCATCATCGTGGCAGAGCGTTATGATGATGATGGTGAGACGTCGAGACGGTCTTCCATGAACGTATAATATGCATGTTGGTGCCATCACAAGAATTGGTTTTCAATATCGTTGCTAATTGAGGCGGTATATTTAATGCACTATATAGATTGCTAATTGGATCGTACAAAAAAGATGATAAAAAAAAGTTTACTGCTGCGGCACTGCTAAGATGCACTGGTTTTCCTTTATAAGGATGAAAATGGTGGTCAGCTGTGACCCTCATTCTTCCTTTCTAGTCACAGCAAGGCTTCATACGCACTTGTTAGTTGACGTATGAAGTCGTGATCATTTAAGCTCATTTTCCCGAAGGAACGGTTATGGAAGGAAACAGTTGATTGTAATTACATGGGCTTCAATGTATGTAATGTACGTACATGAACCATTTTTTCATCGTCCACTTCATTGGATTTTTGATTACTCTTCCGATAGCTTTAGGTGCTGAGACTGGTGATGATGAGAACAGGAAAGGATGAAGGAATTAAAGTTTCTAATGATCGCTAGCCCAGTCATTGCATGCTTCAAAATTTGTGAACTCAATGCCCCATTTTAAGAATGTTGGCATCAGCAATTACAACTACCATTAAATTGCATTTTGTTTTTCTCCAGAGATGTAGGAAATTTTCATAAATAAAAAGTTCGAATTTCATGCTCATTATTATACCCGGCAGGCTAACACAGTAGTAGATGATATAGTAGATTAAAAGCATAGCGTTGATTTAAATTAAATGTTAGTCGTGTATTAAAAGTTGTATAGCGCAAACAGCAAACTTTAAAATCGGAATGGTTTTGTACTTATGTTTGTTACTTTCTTATTATTGCATTCCATTGGGTAATTTAGGATATTTACTCAAGCGTGGCTGCATCTTGCAACGCTTTACGTTGTAGGTGTGCAGACCAGAGGTGATGACACGAAGCCATTCATCATGTTTCACTGGCAAATTTCTTTGAGATGTACACTTATGGTGTTTGCTATAATATTCGTTTCTACCACCTAATAGATATGGGCTAGATCAATGAATCAAGTAATATCTTAACAAGGTGATAAAACGCGAACTGCAATTATCGTCTCCATCTTGAAATTTACAAGGAAAATGTACAATTTTTCGTTACATGGTCCCGTCTCGTGTGGCATCTTTTATGGCCCGTAGATAGTTGTAAACATGTACGTGTACTACACATATCGGATTATGTACTTTGAAATTTATTGAGCTTTTCTGTGTGCATGGCTTAAAGAAGGAAGCAATCTTGGACACTCACTAATATACCAAACGCTTGTGACTTGTCTATGGTTCTGCTCATCGCGCTTATCTCTATGATTTGTTAAAAGAAGAACAATGGCTTTATGAAAATGGCAATTAACATTTTTCTTGAATGATTATCAGATTTTGAAAAATGGACAACAATAAACGTGTTGCGTATATGCTTACGTGTGGTTTAATTGTCTTTGCGTTTAAGATCAAGTTCTTTCCGTTTGCAATTTGCAGTATTGCTTGCTTGAAATTGAGTTTGTCAGGAATGCAACTTATATATGTTTTCCTGCAAATCTGTACTTAAAATCTAATAGAAATATCAGTCCCCATTACATCTTATATCTTCATAATTCGAATTTGAAAACGAGGCCGATAGGTTGGTGCGTAGAAATATACTAAACAAAACGTAGTACTGGTAGTGACTCGACTAGTGTACCTTCTGCCAGCGTTTCTTTGGCGTTGTTCATCGTCAGAATGAATGAGCAATTTGAATGAGAATAATACATTTTTCTTCCCACTTTATGTTCATCTAAACAAGAAAATGAGAGAAACAATGGAAGACGGGGTAATAGATGCAATGTTTATGGATCAACCTCGACTCGAAATGGGCCTAGTTATATAATAAAGGAGGTGGAGGTGGAAAGATGGTTGAACCTAATGGTATCACATTGAAATTGTTGCATTCTGTATGCGGTCTGTCTAGGCTTTTTGCAGCATAACCTGGTGACGTTGGAGGTCTGCTATATACTGTTAAAACTATGTGTAGCGTATGAGTAATGAAATGTTTATGATGCATGTACTTATGTATGTCTGACGCCCGAGAGTCGGCGATGATAACACAATTTTGTAGTATAT
>JAANSM010001234.1:0-19955 GCA_036850725.1 Orchesella villosa | reverse complement strand
AATTTCAGATTGAGATTAATCACAACGTTTTTGTTTTCAAGCCGCTAAAAACATATTTTAATAATCTTATTCACTCATCAACATCACAGCTAAAGGTACAGGTCATATGGAGTTTAAAATACTCAAAAAAATACGAATGAGCGAGACTGAGGCTCGTTATTGTTGTGTGACTCTATTCCTTTTTACAATAGATGGGAAGCTCTGTATAAGCTCCAAAAAGGAAATAATCTATTGTGATCATCACCCGTTTTTTTCTTAAAAAAATGGTTTTCATTGGCAAACCTGTTTTTCGCTTATCTCTCAAGCTAAAAAGAGCTCATTCAATGCAGCAATAAATTTTTTGATATATTAAACATAAAAAAATATCCGCTGCTCCATTTATTATCCCCCCACATAATATTTATATTTATCTTCAGTTTCTATAAAGGTTTTTACTCTTTCATTCACTTCCTTAGAATTAGAATATAATTCAATCCTTTATATCCAGCTAAAGCTTTCCCACTTTTAGTAGCAGTGTGAAGAGATGATCAAATCGGAGGAGAAAATATGCTTATAAACTTATAATTCCATCCGTCCGTCTCTCAATTTATTTTTATCAAAAACGTTGTTACATTTTTTATGCGTTTTTTCTTCAGATTTGAACGTTTATATCATCGTAGCCTCCTTCACAGTTTATCTCAATGAGAATTTTAAAAAGTCATTTAACTTTTAACTCGCTATATATATCCCTCGCTTTTCTCCTATCTTATCTTGGTATCCTAAAGACTTCTTTTTCCAACTTCAACCGACCTGTGACGGTCGTCTGCTGATGCTGACTGCTGCTCATTCTTCTTCTTGTTTCAGATGGGAACTAAGATGAAAGCAAAATGAGAAAAGTGAAGCAGTGTGGCCGTCCAATCTCCAATCCACCATGCAACTACTGCTCCACGTTTCACTTGAGACAACAAACAATTACCCACCGTTTTTATATCATTTGTCTCATCCATTAATAGCTTAAAAAGCTATTTAGTTTTAATTGGAAAGGTTTTGCCTCCTAGTCAAAAGCCGCAGCTTTTGCATTATTTCCTACCATCGTAATTGTTACATAATGTTATCATTAACCTGAGAAAAGTGAAGGGTTTAAAAGAGATAAAAATGGGGAATTAAATCGTCTCTTTTAGAATAATTATTCTGATTAAAAAAAACTGGAAGAAGGAGCTTAAACTTTCTTATAAAAGCTTATATTTTATATACAATTCAATATCTCATTGAATCGTAATAATGTAAAGAAAATTCGCAGCCAAAAAAGTACCTTAATATTACATGCGTCACATTTTATATAATAAAAAATGTTCATACCCACTTTTTATAGATTACTTTAATACTCATGTTCTTTCATATTATACAATATAAGCTTCTTCATTTTCATCAATGTTTTTATTCCCAGCTTGAACAATGGATGGGCAACTTGAACAATAATGCTTTGCGACGGAAGAGTCAACAACAAAGATCAAAATATAAAGTACTTAATTTGATGTTACTCTCTCCTTCTAACGGCTGTATTAGGAGGTTAGGACAGGAATATAATGATACAATATCACATCAAAAGAATAATACAGACGTAGGACGTAGATACATCAAGTAAAAAGCTGCTTCACGACCAAGAGACTCTTGTTAAGTGAACAACTGCTTTATATATTATGCTATATACTATATAACACGCCCATATAACGTTTTATATTGAGTTTGATAGACTGATTCGTGAATCTATCTAGATCGCTTCTTCCATGACCTTTTTTGCTAGAGAGAGAGAGAGACGAGAGATTGAGAGAGGGAAACTCGGAGACAAGATTTTCCCATTAATTTCACTCGCGTGTAGAACTCATTAGCTCTCGTTAATTCCACATTATCTCAAAGAGAGAGAGAGACAGAGCATTGGAGAGCAAAGACAGAGAGAGATAGGCTTAAGATAGAAAGAATACAAGAGAACACAACACAAAGAAACAGCAGCAGCAGAAGGAAAAGTGGCAGCTATAGATCTCGTCCAGAAGAAGAAGACCAAATCCGAATAACATGCTTTAAGCAACAAGCTCCATTCATCTATATTGATATAGATTTTTTTATATAACTTGGGTGCTCTTCTGTACTCTCTGCTTGACTTGTTAATCTTGCTTCGGATATATTTTTATACATAAAATAGTAGAGTGCAATATAATGACATGTGATACATAATATGCATGATGGTCCAAAGAAAATCATGATGATTACTTTGTGGTGATGATGTTAGCGATGGTGACGAAGATGGAATGATATGTTTGTACTTTGTACATTGTATTGTACACATAGGGGACAAAAAAAAGTCATCTAGTTTCGGATTACCAACAACCAACAAGTTTTATATTTACTGTTGAGCTCAAGTAGTGGCTCCGCTAGAGCTAGAACGTGTGGCTGTGTTCTGTGTGAATACTTGCTTCTCCACTTGTGCACGAGTATTACAGGACAAGCGCAAGGAAAACACGAAAGTTTAATTCATTTTTGGACTGCCGTTTTACTTTACCCCCAATTTTTACGTGGTGATGATGATGATCAGTTGATCGCTTGAGAAATATTTTACGTGTGTCGAGTGGCGACGGCGACACTCTCTCTCGTCAGGAAAGTGAGCATAAGCATAGACATTAAAAGAATTACTTTTTGTAAGCGGGTCACCCGAAACCTCTGAAGATTTGATAAGCCATCCAAATTCCAATGAAAACATGATCACCGTAGGAAAATCACTGACATTAAAAAAAGTGGTTAAAACTCCTTTTCACACGATCGCGTTGTAGATTGAAGAAGTGCTTAAAAATCATTCATATTTTTGGTATATATTCATGTTCCTTTACGCAAAACTGTTGTTTTCTCTTATCAAGTTTTTAAAAAAAAACAGTTTCATTAGCCAACCAAAGATTTAAACTAATCTATTTCCAAACTCCAAACAGTTTCAATGAAAACTATTATCATAACTTAATCGCTTAAGTTTCTTGGAAAACCATTAGTGCTATACTATTAGCACTATTATCACATTTGTAAGGGCATGTAGGTAAATTATAGCGGAGCTTAAGAGTATATATACATTTTAGCTCTATATAAGCAATTCAATCCAATCCCCCGCAATTTTATCGTGCAGTCAAGCTAATTGCCCTCCGGTTCCTTAAGATAATTCCTTAATGTAATGGTAATAATAAGCACAATGGCTTTTTCTCCTCTCATTCTCATACATTCGGAAAAAAATACAAATGAGCAAAAATTGAAAAGCATCAGTTGTTTTATTCATAGAAAAGAGAAGAAGTAAAAACAGTAATTATAATTTAATTACAGGATTCCCTCTAATAGCAGTGGAGAGGGCAGGAAGCCATAAAAATGTATTTCTCCTGCATTTGAATCAAGACAAAAATCTCCATCATCAACATCAACATCTGTAATATATTCATATGCTTCAATAATACCAAAAAAATAAAAAAAAATCCGTTGAATTTTTAGAATTTTGAGTCGCCAATCGCATTCGCCATCATTATAATTAATACCGGAAAAGAATGTTGATTGAATGGCTTGAAATGTTAAAAAATGCATGCAATTTTCTCGAGAAAAAATATAGAAAACTTTTTTTTTTGCAGTGTCATATTACCCCGAAAAAACCATTCATTATTCATGACAAAGGGCTATAAATCCTTTTTTCATCAACGATCAAACAAGCTACACTTACTTTTTCCTATCTTCAATTGCAATTTCAATTGCTAGCTGGGCTATAAAATAATTGTTCAGATAAGCATAAAATGCATGCACTCTATCTGCATTTAAGGATTTCAAAGTAATAATCGAAATCATATCATGATTCAACTCCTCTTCTGAATGAGCCGATGCAATTACACGAGAATTATTGAGAGCATAATAGTTACTTACTTTAGCTCAATCGTCGATAGGAAAGCAGTAACAGTCCATTTCTTCTGCTTTTATAGCGCAGTTTACATTAGCTGAATGGCTTTCCTGGAGTAGAAGTTGAAACTAGAAGTAACTAGTAGCATATTAGTTTGATAGTGGTTTAGTATATAGATATACATATAGCATGTGTACTCTTCTCCTTGTTGTGGTAATCAAATTGTTGACAATAATACGACGACAAAATGTAATTAGCGTCGTGAATCGTGTTGGGCTTGCATTGACAATGATGCTTATATACACTTGAAATGATGACGGGAAAAGGGTTGGCATTGGTAGGCTCATTTACCTATACACATTATTATACATCTATATTACATTTGCATTATCATTCAGTTCTCGTCACGCTAAGGCTAACCTAATATACGAAAATACAACTATAAGTATATCCTTATACGCATAGCTTGTATATATTCTTGTCCATTTATTTTATGGAAAGTATTTGGCTTGCTTTTGCCACAATACAAAACAAGATCAGTTGAAAACGATCATGGTCATCATCATCTTCATTCACTGGAAGTATTATTGCACTACTTGTTACATCATCATCATCATTCTGATGCTGAGCTGATGGTCGGAAAAGGCAAATCAGTTTCCCAGTTTATTTTGCTTCCTTTTCTTGTTTCCATTATTTATACTTATATACGAATGAATAGTGGAGCAGAAGCTCTATAAAAACGAAGCCACAGAAGAGGAGAGGAGCCCTCACCAAAAGTTTATATACTTTACTTTATTTCTCGAGTATGTAAAGAGCAGTATCAGCTCCCAAGACTCACAATCAGACTCGTTTGACAGGGTGTGGAACGCAATAAATGGAGAGCCTTTAGTGCATGTAAATTGTAAATTGTATGCCTAATGCGATTTGCTATTGCCTTTTTAATGACAATGTAATGAAATGCAATGTAGTATTATTTCCTCTAATGACATAACAGGCAATAATTTTTTCCTCACTCTTTTTACCCAGAGAGCAGTGCCGGCTATATACAAAAACTGAAGTGAGTGAATGGGAGAATGGCAATAATGGAAAATTTGATGATATACTGATATAATGATGATTCTCTCCGTTGACCATGATATAAATGATGATACATGATCCATCTAACCAACTCCGTCAGCCAACAACCACCAAGCCACCAACCATATGAGAATGGCATGGTGAACTGAGCTCTGAGTCCAACAAAAAATTAGAGTGGAAGAAGAAGAGTGAATAGCTTTTCATACAAAAAAAGGCGTAGACTCACGTTGATGTTGATATATCCACACAAAAATTGTAATGAATTACGAGGTCACTGTTGTGAGTGAACTGATCAGAAAAGGTGATACCTTGTTGATGCCCGACACGCAAAAAAAACATAACACAACAACTCGAGCAAAAAAAAAGTTGAGTGAGTGGTAGTTTGGTAGCTGTGAGTGAGTGAATGATATGTCTGTATACAATTTTCCTTCTAATTGTTTGCCATTTCAACTTGTTACCTCTATGCTTTTTCCATTTTTATGTTTATTTCCTTGCTTTCATGGCTGACAAAACAACGTGTTTCCTTTTTACAATAAGGTTATACTTATAAAACTATCTAAATAATGGGTATTCTATAGCCACTTAAGAGAGCCGATAGAAATCCTGGGATGGATGATATATAAGGAGGATAATGTAAAAAGCCATTTTCCAAATGATACATAATTCGCAATCACAACACAACAGAAAAATGCCATCTTATTACTCACCAACTCACCACATCAACTTTATTATTACTTTGAACTGGGTTTGAATGATAATAAAATGGTATTTAAACTTTTTTTATTTCTTTTCTCCAAATTATACACATGTTGAGCATTACATATTATTACATTTTATACTGATTATGTAAGAAGCTATGAAGGAATTCAATATACTTCAAACTTCAATGTGTAAACCTATACAAGACACAAGACACGACATAGACATGCATAAATATAAACCGTGCATCATTGTCTACTCAGTAGAGTAGCTCTTTAGAGCATTATTGCATTGAATTATGCGCTATTAAAAAGGAACAAACATTGATTTTTTATGTACACTCAACATTTTTTCCCTGAATATAAACTGAAGTAAGAATTTATGGGATTGTACTTAAATCGGCAGCCACTAATCACAATCAGAGATGATGTGATATGTGAAATGTTGATGTGAAGTGAACAGCGAGCAATAATGTAGGTATATATCCGACTCATCACCGTTTCGTCTTTGTTTATCTCATTTTGTATAGCATTTTGCAATACCTATGCTTGCTCCTATAAGTTGCCTACGCCTCCTCTTCTTCTTTTTTGATGGAAATGATGATTATGCTGATGATGATAATGATTCAGCGTGCTAAAGTTGAAAGGAGCAGGAGCATCGAGCAGACAAATCCTACTGAGTTTTTTTCTATCTTAATTTTATATCGGGACGAAAACAGAAGACCAAACCCCAAGACAAAGTGGTCAGACGAGAACATTATTATATGTAATCTTGCTAAATTCCTTTACAGCTTTAGCTCCTTTTCGTAATATGTTATAATATTATGTTTTCACATTTTGATTTTGAATTGAATCATGTGTTTTCTCTACTTTTGTTACAATTTATAATATAAGTTTGAGTGAATTATCTGGGATAACTATCATAATTATCACAAGTTAATTTTTAGGTAGGTATATGTATATCTGTAGGTAATGGAGGTACATGAGCAAGTGAACCATAATGAGGGCTATCAAATCTCGTTGGTACGAGAAAACGGGGGATTATTTCACACAAAAATGGGTAGGGATTGTGTTAGACAGGAAAGAGATGGATAATTTTTATGTTGTACTAAAGCTTTTTCACTCATTTTTCACACATTTTTTATTACCTAATTTATATTATGGAAGGAAATGAATTGATAAGGGTGTGTATCGTGAGGTTCAATCAAATGAGGTTGGGAAAGATGGAGGAGGGTTTTTTCACTCATTTTTCACACATTTTTTATTACCTAATTTATATTATGGAAGGAAATGAATTGATAAGGGTGTGTATCGTGAGGTTCAATCAAATGAGGTTGAGAAAGATGGCGGAGGAGGATTGTTAATTGGAGATTTCGACACTCATTGAAACTTTTAGAACAAAAAATTGAACATATTGTCCATGCTAATGTTGAACGTCATTGCGTAATATACATTATTTATTATAAATTTTCAGTTAAGAAGATTTGACGATTCCATTGTTTAATGCATTTTATGTAACGTACTTGACAGAGTGAGGTGGATTATTCTTGAATCGAACGAATACTCTATTAATTCAATTCATTTTGGAGCAAAAAATAAAACTCCGCAGTAAACTGAAGCCAAGTTGGCACCAGATTTACAAATACATTATCCATCTTATCAAAATCCCAAAACAAGAAAATATGATTTCAATTCCAAAAGGCGTATCAAGATTACCTTGTCTTTTGCTTCTACTTAAATATGTCTGCTCATAGTTAGATAATTGCTGAAATAAAGGAACAAGGGAAATAATTATTACCTCCCTCTCTCTCTCCCTCTCTCTCTCTCTACAAATTAATGATTCCACTTTTCACAAAAAAAACTTGTGTACATCTATTTTCTCCATTCATTTAACTTTTGCCCATATTTTGCAAACCGGGTGCTAATAATGTTTTATATGAAAAGTACAACTGCACATTAACTTCATCTCTCTTAATACCAAGTACCAAGTTTGCTTTAATCCACATCCCATCACATAACATATAATAATCTGTAATATACTGCTCATTTACAAAACTCAAGTGGAGTGACTGCATTTTGTTTGCTCACATATTACAAACCTCTCCTCCCACTCTGCTTCCGCTACATTTCATTTCATTTACATTAGACATTACACTATTATATTACACACACAAAAAAAGATTATATTGAAGAGAGAGAGAGAGAAGGCTCATTGCAATTTCATTTCAGAAAAGATATATTAGTGTTGATTAGTGCGAAAGAGGAAACTTGGTTGCAATTTAATAGATGAATGTAATGTGTCCATGTCCGCTCACTCAGCTCATAGTTTAAATGTACGTGTTTACCTTTGTGTACTTTTCTATATAATACATTCAAAAGCTCCTAACTTTAAATGAAAAATCGTGACGTGAGGATTGTGATGGGTATGATGATTGCTGATAGTGGGTAAAATGGTATTAGAGTAGTTAGTGCGGAGTCAAGTGCAGAATAAAAAATAGCTTGGAAAAAAAAATTCTCCCATTTTATTTTTGCATTTGTTCTTCTTTACTGCACTTGAATGAATGTTGAATATATGTTGAACATGACGATGATGATAATATATGATACTCTCTCAGCTTTTTTAAGGCTAAACTAACCTTTCCTCCTTCCCATTTCATTGAGGAAAGAAGAAGAACCGTGTGTTCGTGTTCTATTAAAAATATCCCACACCATTACAATTCCGCTTTAGCAAACCATACCAGTTCTGTTCTCTCCTATGTAATGTACCTTTCCCTCTCTTCATATGATTATGCAGTTGGTTTAATAAGTTACTTTGATTTTTGGATAATTACTCATCATCCATTATAAAAAAACAAGTGCTGTAGGAAAAGAACGATTCGTTCTGATATTTCTTCCCTCTCTCAAAGTACTTTATTGCAAAACAAGTATCCACTTTTGCAACTAATAATTGCAGGATAATTACTAATTAGCCCTCACTTCATTTTTATAGTCGCACAATCTTCTGATATACGAGCATATATGGACGTCTGAAAAAGTTGGTCGTTCACTATGAGTTCTCTACTCATTTTGCAGAAAATTAGCTGCCCATCCATAATAAATCTGAAGGGATAAAAAAGCTCTTATTTTCTTCCATTTTTATTTTCATATATGTCTTATAGCCTTTGTTGTCTGCAGTGTCTGCACAACTATTTAGGTAGGCGTCTTTTCAAAATGAAGTAACAAGTAGCCGGATTCCTATCATATCATATCTCTCCCTTTTTTGACTTGACTAATTTATTAAAAATAATAACAAAATAGCATCATCCTCTCATTCCTCTACGTTTTTCCTTAGGGAAAAATTATTATTAAGCTGAATATAATATTATGTTTGATGCTAATCTTCCCGTTTTCTCCTACCTGTTGTGCAAAACTCATAATGCTACTGGCTCTCCTGAGACTTTTCCTTTCTTCTCTCTCTCTTTTAAAATTTATGTGGTTTGGTTTGCTTTAGTTTTATCGCAATCTACCTATCAGTTATGAAGACAAGTGGATCAATTTCAGGAGGTCTGGCTCCCATTTCCTGTAAGGAAAGTGGAGTAGCTAAAAGAGCAACACGGGAGTTGATCGTTGATATTGAGTATATATGATGCTGTAACATTAATTGTATAAAATGTAAAATATTTTGTAATCATCATCAAATATTTTCAACGAGAATATTACAGAGATAGAATCAATTTTTCATTTTTTTTTGCGTGTGTTCGCCAGGATATTAAAGATGAGAGGGAGAGATAGAGTTATAGCTATTATTTTATCTCTCTTAATTTTTTAAGCGTCACATTTATTAATCTCAGACGGTATAATATTGCTGAAGCTCTACAAATGGAAGGCAAATTAGTGTTGGATAATGCCCATATTAATACAATAAAAGAGGTGCACGGTGCACAGCAGCATGCCATTTGCTATCTTGAAATTGACTTTATCTAAAAAGTTTCTATAAGGAAAAAATGAATCTATATAATATATATAAAGCAAAATATGAAATGTGAAGAAAAATGTTTAGTTCACCCCAGCAGGATTGAATTAAGTTAGAGAATAATGTAATGATATGCGCACTCCTTTTCGTTGCTTCGGTCCCTTTTCATTATATTATCATCATTGAGTTGAGAGAGAGAATAAGCTTCATCTTCATTATTCCCCAGTTTCAATGGGATGTATAAAAATGTAAAGTAATGTGCAGTAGACACACCAGAGGAAAACAGCGTGAACTCAGGAGAGACAACCGCGGACGAGCGTATGCTCATAATATGCTTTTTTTGGGGGAAGAGAAGTGAATGAAATGAATGTATAATCAGGATAATTTTTGAAGAGATGATGATTTGTAACAAAGTTCTAAGTTTAGCCGTTCCTTTGTGGTTTTTGTTTCTCTTGCTGTGCTCAAAGAACATGTGAGCAATTCAGTTAGTTTGCAGTTGTAAAAGTTATGAAAGGAAAAATTGGGTATGTAATATGTAATAGGTACGAAGAGTGATACATAATATATATAGTTCCTCAAAATGAATGTACCAACATTTTATGCAAATGCGAAAAAGTCAGTGGTGGGTTTAATTAAAATTTCATATGAAACACTAAAACTTTCAAGTACATGTACCGAACCTCATGTTCAAGCAGCGTGAGCACTAGTGACCCCTGCCTTGAGATGAAATTGAGAAAAAAGGGAGTTCTGACGAAATTTGTGATATTTTAAGAATGTGTGTTTTTGAGTTGAGCATTTATTATTTTCTTGGAAGTGTAGTTCGTAGAGTGGGCTGCTGAATATTTGAATGGGATATCAATAAAATGACAAAGTTTTCAAATATACTTTACAGTAGTAATGTAGTGACATAATCTGTGGTCTGTGGGTTGTAGTATGAATGCATATAATTTTTGGCGTTTACTGTTAAGTGCAAAAATGATATACAGCTACAATATTACAAGTGGATATTTAAAACTTTTTAATAAGTGTAACGTCGACAAAAAATAAAACGTTCAAACAAAAATATGAACCATAAGTAGATTATCGTTCTGCCTCTTTAACAATCTGTAATTTTATAAGCTACTTCAAAATTATTTATTCCTTGGACAAACACATTTTATGACTTTTTGAAAAGTAGATTCGATAATGTATCAAATTTTGGACACGAGAGTGTTGTAATGATAATGATATCAACAATAAAATTCATAAAGATAAGAAAAGAGTGGTCTGTGGGTTGTATTATGAATGCATATAATTTTCGGCATTTACTGTTAAGTGCAAAAATGATATACAGCTACAATATTACAAGTGGATATTTAAAACTTTTTAATAAGTGTAACGTCGACAAAAAATAAAACGTTCAAACAAAAATATCTACTATAAGCAGATTATCGTTCTGACTCTTTAACAGTCTGTAATTTTATAAGCTACTACAAAAATATTTATTCCTTGGACAAACACATTTTATGGCTTTTTGAAAAGTAGATTCGATAATGTATCAAATTTTGGACACGAGAGTGTTGTAATGATAATGATATCAACAATAAAATTCATAAAGATAAGAAAAGAGTGTGACAGGCTGCCCTTACAAAACAAAAATGACCCTTTTCTTTCCTCGTTTCTCAATGAGTGTCATATCTTCAGCTTATATAAAGCCACTAATATCAACATCATATCACATATCACCACACCATCCCCAATCGCATCATCCATCGTCCGTCATAATAATCCTTGCTCTCCTTAGTCTTCCCTAGTCATATCATATCATCACACATCACACAGTGTATGAAAATGATGGTATAATGACGACGAATGTGAATATTATGCATGAGTTTTTAGTGCACTCTCTCTCTCTTAGCTCTAAGATATGATTCCCTCCTCATCTTTCTCCTCACTACCAATCATCTCTCAAATCTTCCTTCTTCATCTTCTCGTCTCTCACACTGGTGCAGAGTGTGATTTGATGTTTACATGTGATATAAGCAACGAGTGTATTAGTACACATTACATTATATTATGTATGCTCCTTTTTATGCTGTGGTGAATTAGTCTCAAAATGAGCTCTAAAATCTCTTGCAAAACAAGTCTTTTACGATAATCACAGTTGAGAGATGGGCTGACGCTTTTCTGACGGATCAAGCAGGGCTCATGAAAAATGTGCAGTATTTTACCATCCTCTTCTATAATCCCCCTCAGTTTTTGATCCTCGATCCTCCACATTAAATATCTTCATATATATATAAAATCCAAACAAAGTGGTTTGTCTTTACCATTTATATTATGTACATTCATAACTTGACTGAAAAAATTAAGGGATAATATAAAGATAATGTCAAGTCTTTCCTTTTTTACTCTTCTCTCGGGCCACAATATGATTTGATAGGAGAGTCGTGGCGTGGCTTGATGGCTTGGCATCCCATCGCATGGCAGTGGCTACTGCATTGCAATCCACCAAACCAAACCACCATCACAAAATTGGGAATGTAAATGTATTTAATAATCTTCCTTATTCTTTTCATTTTCAAATGTGAAAAAATGTGTTTGATAGAAAACTTTATCATCAAGGAAAATGAGCTGCTTGCTTCTCCACTCACTTTTTTTCGACAACGTTTTTGTTGTTAGTAATGCATATTAGCTCTCTATTACTCTATAAAATACCAACTCTAAAACCCAACGCCATATCTCTCTCTCCCATTTATAATGTTATAATATATTCCTTTTTGGAAAAATGTGTGGTTATAAAAGGTAGTCTCATTCTATCTCATATCAAAAAAGTGTCTGCCTGAGCTCATAATCATAATCATGTAATATGCAATAATAATATGTGCTTTAGGAGACAAGACAAGACACACACACACACATATGGAAAAAAGGAATTTTGTTTCCCTTGAGCAATCCTCTTCGTCATGTTCGTCATGGTTGATACGTATTATGTACGCATATCCTAATATATTTTATGGAAAGTATAATAACATGACTTATTTTGTATTCTTCTATATTTTGTAGTGAATAATATGTAATAAAAATGCACAACCTTATTATAACCAGAACCAGCAACAAGGGATATAGAGGTGTAATCACTGTGATTGTGGTGGTGATGATAATGATGATGTTCGTAATATGTTTCATGCCAAATGAGATGGTCTTGGTCCTCTTTATTTCTACAGAAAAAAATTGTGGTGTGGTTTGGTTTTTGGTTTGGTTATATCTTTTGGTGATTCTTATAAATGAGCTTCTTCATTTTCTTTTACTCTACTTACATAGGGACAAAACTGTGCTACACCTGGCTTGGCTTGGCTATTTTTCTGATTGGTATTTATTACTCATAAAATTAGGTGGCTAATTAATCGCTAGCTTGGCGAGGAGCAACCGTTTAGATGAGAAATGATGGTGGATGAGATGGAGAGAATTTGGTAAACAGGTGGCAGTTGTGAAATGTAGAGAGAGAAATGGAATGTAGAAGGAGAAGAAGAACACAAACTGTTCTTCATCATCATCCACTTCATCATATATGGTAATTATTTTTATTAATATTTTCTGCCAACATTAATTTGCTCCTCTGCTGGAGGCTAGGATAAATGGCAATGAATTATAAAAAGGAGGAAAGTGAAATTTTTGGGAAGGAGATGAATTATTCTTTTGGGGGGATTTTTAGCAAAAATTTACGCATGTGCGTATGAATTATCTTTTGATGAATGTGCGTTGTTATATGTGCGTATGGTCACACTACGCTGCATGACATGACACGGGAACGTTTCCTCAAAAAAAACTGTAATGTTCTGAAGAATGTTTCCCAAGTGCTTTTTGATCAAGGGGAAAAGGAGTAAAGAGGAGCAAGGAGGAAAAATAATTACTTACATTCCATGATTAATTTCAAATTTAGCTGTTCAACTCAACAAAATCGATTAATTCGGAGGAAAGTGCAGGATTACACTCGAAACACACGTGTGTGTCCTATAAAATGAGAGAGAATCAACCAAACCCAAACCACATAGTTGAAAGCGCTGTTTAATTCTTGAAGCAATTATGTGGGGAAGCAGAGCATGAAAAAATACGTTAGAATCATATACTTATATAAGAAAAGTGGGAAATTGATTGATGATCATGTTGACATTTTCATTACAACGCATTCCTCACAATTTTCATAGAGTTGTTCCTAATGTAATCGTCAAGAGAGAGAGAGCTTCAACTTCAACTACTACTCAAGCCATTTTCACTGTTTTCTACACATCATTCATGACCATTACTTTACTATTTACTACTCGATCTTTCGTTCCTTCATAGAATCATAAGTAAATTCAAGGGCAAGGGAGAAACTGGATGACACAATGTTTGTGGATAAATGCCAGTTTCATGTACTTACGTTGGAAATTGATTGTCAACAATGATTATTCCGCGGAAGAGTTGTGCTAGGAGAGCCAAAGCCCCAAGAAAAAAAGAATAATATTAAGCTGGAGAAAGCCGATTAATGGGGGAAAGAAGGGTTAGGAAAAAAAATTGAGATATAAAAATTCTGAACGGAAGGAACGAGCCATTTTCAATGGTCAGTTTTTCTTATACTCTTTAGAAAAACTATCAAAACATCACATCCTTTTAGCAATAGTGAACATGGAACGGGGGAACGTGATGCCACATAAAATTTCACTTTTATTATGAGACCGAGAAAAAAAGTTGGTTGCTAGAATGGAGCATAAACCATTTTCCCATAATCGTAGCGTCATCACATTAAATCAACAGAGAAAAAAATCCGTCCAAAAGCATCCTTTTTGCCCTCATAACTCCATACAGTCTCGCAGATCAACTAAGGATGATCTATCTTTTCCGCTTCATTTAGAAACCATACATGAATCACATAAGGGGCAGAACGAATGTGCTTCATTGAGCTTGCGAAGTCTCATTCGTTACGTTATGAAAAATAACCCTTTTTTATTATTATATTCTCATCATCGTCTTTATCATCATCATCATCATCCTCATGGTTCTCATTCATGATAATGTGAATTTGTGAAATATCTTCCCAATATTTTTCGCAAATGCTTTTAAACATCCTAATTTTTTTTATATTTTTAGCCTCATTTTGGTAGCTTACTAGAAAATCTTAAAGATTTGAAAACTTTCTAAAGTTTGTCTAAGCTGTAAAAAGTGGTAAAAAGAAGGAAGAAGTTTAATGTGTCTTTAAGCTGCCAATGTGGTTTGGCTTTGTTGAGTTTCGTTGACTTTTATTCAATCATCCCGATTGAAAAGTTGAATGGGAACATAAAAGGTCGATTGGGACCGTTCCATTTGACAAAACATGCTTTTATTCTTGATGACAAGGGTAGTATGTATAAGCACAACGCGACATTACACTCTACACAACTTAAGAAAAGAATCCAAAACATTCATGAGGAAATTGAGCTGAAAAGTTTAAAATATATAGAGAGAGGTTACAAAAAAAAACTATACTCAAAGTGAGCAAAAATATTTAATCCTTAACATGATCCGATATAGCTCGAAGTAAAAGAGAGATCAGTCAAAAAGTGGTGAAATTGATGGGAAAAGAAAGCAGTAGAAATCCTTCAAAAACTCACATCACTTAAGCCAATATATATATAGGATATATATACGTGTATGTTTATATGGTCATATAGGATCAAAAAGTCAACCTTTTACAAACTATAATGATAATGATGTGATATGTATATGGTGTGGTTTTATACTTTTATATAAGGTTGGTGTGTTTGTGTGCATAAAATGCTCGATGGAATGGGCCCTTTTGATCTGTCAATCATTATTTTTCAACTACACGCCGAGAGCTCAAAAGACGGGAAAAGCTCTCTTACATGTTTGTATACTTGTGTCAAACGCATAAAAAAGGGAGTTGAAACAACCTTTCAAAAGCTTCGTTTGAGGGGTGGCACGGATCACCGAATCAACAATCATCACATTATTCTCTATATTTCATTTCCAATAACTCCCGCTTTTATATAGCTTAAAAAAGCATAAAAATATCAACATCCACTTAATACCATCAAACTATACCACAGTAGTTGCCACTTCTTGAGCGACACAAAAGTTATAATAGATATAAATACTAATAAACGAAGTGGAATAGGTCAGAATGGTGCTACTATCCAGTCAAATTCGATAATAACAAAAACAAAAATGCTTAACATTTTCCATTCTCCAGCAATAAAATCATAAGCACTTAACATGATACTTTGACTTGACTTTTTGGGTTGTGTACCCACTATATTCTTATTATATAATCATAATCCACTAATCGGATCAGGAGGGATTGTAAATGCTTTCAAAATCTCATACAGATCTGTCAGCGCGTCTCTGTCTGACTGAGGCTAAGTGTAAAAATGGAAGAAGTCAAAGCTTCTGCGTGAGAATTGATGGAGCTTATGGGAAAAGGGTTTTACTGCCTACTGCTTCATCATTTATTCAAAAACTCCTCAATTATACTCACTTGTAAATTAACACAGAATGAAGACTTTTTATATAACTTTCTCAAAAGGAAAATGTTGAATGAATCGAAAAAATAATTCACCATTTATTTTTCCTAATTCAAAGAAAAACTTTGACAATAAATGAATTGAAGTGATTATTTAGTCAAAAGAGGAATTGAGCCCAAGAAAATAATTTTATTATTACAGTTTTTTTCTTATATACTATCTCGTCAAACTAACGAGAATTATTGTTTGGAGCTTTCCTCCAAACTCCACCCCAACACAAAACTTTTGGTTGGGCGATATATTCTTAGCGTTTATATAAAGAAGAACATAATTTTTTTGTGTTTGTGAGCTAACCAAAGATGAAAGAGTTATGTAATCACTTCTCCGTCCCACTTTCACATCTACTTAGAGAGAGAAAGGCTGGAAAGAGAAGGAAATATCTTTATTTTCTAAGAAACTACTAATAAAATACTTCTTTTTAAACTAACGCAAGACAGACTTTCCCATATCAGAGTAAAAGTGGCGAAGAAAAGCATTCCATTCCAGAAATCCACATATATATCTCTACTACACACACACACAAAAAGTGCTGGGAAATGTAATGGCTTCCCTACATTATATTATCCTCCTTAAATTACCGTCTCCATTCTCTCTCCTCCACCACCACCACCACCTACTTACTACCACACGAGAAAAAAACCCTAAGATAAATTATTATGCAGACATAAAGTTGGGTAAATCAAGCAAACATAAAAGAGAGAGTTGAGAATTTTGGTTTATTACATGAATTGGACCATAGCTAAATTCCATTTTAGAGAAAAGAAGCCTTACTTTCTCCTTCTTGGAAGTAATGGTAAGCGAAGAAGAAAAAAAATAAGTAGCTCAATGACGTGCGATCCTATTGCAACTTGCCTTGATGCCTTGTGAGAGATTTTATATGCTCTCTCTCTCTCTCTTATTTCTCATACTTTTGTGGTTTGGTTTGCTTTTGGTTTTTGGTTGTAGATTATTCAACAAACATTTTACTGTTATTATAAGGTTGACTTTCCTCTTGCCTTCAGAGAGAGAGAGAGAGAGAAGCGTAATAAGTAAAGAGAACATTAAAAAGGGGAAAGCAGTTGAGAAGGAAGATTTATTAGCCGTTAAAAGTTTGGGTAAAAGCGTCGCAAACTTGGTTTTTCCATCCTTTTGTGAACAAGTTTCCTTAATACCCCCTTTTATATAATACGTTTTATATATTATATTTTTAGTAGCACACACAGGCTCAGGCTATTCAGCTTTTCTAACCAAACCGTATAATTTATATAGTTACTTTACTACTTAGCGTTGGTATACTCGTTATACTAACGATAAGTATTACGTTGTACACACATACAAGTCCATAATCATAAATTAACTTAAACCATTTCCGCAAATGCAGAAAAAGGATCCGGTCTACTATGTCGCACATAAGTAATGCAATTATGGGACCCGAATTGCTCACTGTAAAAGGGGAAAATTTATCTCTATCTTTTAGATACACAATGATACACAATGCACATATAGATATACACGTATTTATACGTTTATATATACTCTTTACAAAATTGCCTATGATTTGCCTTATGTAGCCAGTTTTGTGATTGTGGATTGTGAAGTATGTCCTTGCTCTATGTAAATGTTTGTGTATATAGAGGAGAAAATTGTGTGGTGTATTTTATATGGTGTGACTCTGATTTTGATGTTTATATAAAAGTATGTTTATATATGGCTAATACTTTTATGAGACTCCTCCAAATTGTTGATCCATTAAGGGAAAATGTGTGTGTGTTTTGTGTGCTCTTGCTTTTGCTACTCTGCTCCTGCTCTCTCTCTCTTCTTTTGAGTCCAGATTCCCATTTATACAACGAACATCCAACATCCCAGGCTCCATTCACGATTCATTGGCCATAACAAATTCGATTCGGACGCTCTTCGTTCACATCTTTATTCCTCCGCCTTTATTCTCCGCTGCTCGCCTATTAGGCACATTCCCCGACGCCAGGCCATCTCTCCGCCTTGCTTTGTGTCCTTTTACTCGTCTCTCTCTTTTAGCATTCTGTCAGTTTTTTAAAAGCTGGTTTGCTTTTCCTTTCCTCTCAATCTCTCTCTCTATCTCTCTCTCTTATGCTTAGTTTGGCTTTACACTAAGAACTCTTTCCTATATAATATTATGGACCTTATATAGCTAGCTATATACTTCATCTACTCTCGTGCTTTATTGCACACACAAAAGAAAAGAAAATCTTTGGGAAGATTATGGTGACGATAGCTCTTCGCTCTCACAGTCCCACCATAAACTGTGCTTTCAGCGAAAGAGAAATTCTAGATTCTGAGAAGAAGGAGAATTTCACCAGTAAAACTTTTTCCTAACTCCGTTTTATATATATATGAGATGCTCATGATGATGATTATCATGATCATGATGGGCTATTGTGATATTGTTAAGCAAATATATCAAGAGACCTTTTTGCCCCTTCCACATGTACAATCCTATTATGTATATTTATAGCCAAGCAAATAAGCAATCTCAACCAATAACACAGTAAAAAGGATCACTTTCCTCTTTCTCCTCAAAAACATCTCCATTACCTTTTATTCACACAAATTAGCCACTCAATGCTTTGTTGCTACAATTTCCTAGATTTACGGGCAACTTGATATAGCGCTCCCATTTTACAAATTACTCACTATATACTTTAATACATATACGATACAAACGATCACAATCTATTTATTGTGCAGGGCACACGGCATGGCACAGCTTTGAAAGCATTATTGTCATTGTCATCAAGAGCACTTTACGTCTTTCTCTACTTCTACGTTTTTATGATACATTTATACAACCTACTTCAGAATTGAGAATGGGATTTTGTATTTTTGGATGTATATTGAATTAGTATCATGATGATGAACATGCTGCGTACAGAATCACATTTTATTGAATGTTCGATACTCAAAACTCTCAACACAAATACATCTTTATATATATAAGTAGTATACACACTTAACAGCTAAATTAGATTATATACGGTAAAAAGGGCAGTGTATTGTAAATTGTAAATGCATAGGAGGATACAAGGCAAGAAATTATTATGATTTGGTATTCATTTTGATTGTCAAAAATTCCACGAAAAAGTAATAAACGACGACTTAAAAAAATTAAATTAGTATTAAAACATATTATATACATCAGTTAAGGCCACCGGGTTGCATGGATTTGTTAAGTACATATGTAAAATTGTACTATAACGTGATATATAGAAGTTGATTGTACATATTTGAATATGAAATATATATAAATTATAAGTAAAACTAATTATATATATCATTTACCTACATTTTTACTGGATTTTTGGACTCTATGGCTCTAACCTAGCTCTTTTCCAGCACCTGGTGTCTGGTGGCAGTGCGCTACGAATGTCTGCAACGTTTTCTACTTCTTTGCGCAAAGCTTCCAGCTCATCTTCATAATTTTTAAGCCAGAGGGTTTGCCGATTCCGAGCGTTTCGAAGGGCATCAATTTTTGTGTCCAGGTCGGCGTCTTGAAGCTCTCTTTCTACTTCATTAATTTTTCTGGAGAGGGTTTCAAGACCTTCGTCATCTGCAAGTTTTCAAGGAGAACAATTTATTAAATGAGTAAACTGTCGCTTAAAATGGGTTGTGCATAAAAAAGTAAGAAGTGAATTTCTTACTAATTTGGTCAAGATTTTGTAAAGACAAGCCCAGATCCCGAATGGTTGCCAGAGCCCTCTGCACTTTGTCATATGCTTCTCGTGATAAAGACTGTGCTTCTGATGCTTTGTCCAAAGCAGTTTTCACCTCGGCATCTTCATCAC
>JAANSM010001233.1:0-19962 GCA_036850725.1 Orchesella villosa | reverse complement strand
AGGGTTCAAAATTGTGGCCAGCATCATCATGATTTGGTGTCTGCTTCTTCTTCTCTCGTGTTAGATGTATTCCTGATGATAGTTTTGGGAATTCGTCTTCACTGTCTTCATCTTCTTCCAGCGGGTTGCTAATGTTTTTCTTATTGTTATTTGAAGTGATGGTGAAGGGTTTTAGCTTGGCTTGTTCAAGTTCGCTTTTCATTCGGTCAAGTTGCAAGCCTAATTCAACGATAGATGTTTGTGATTTTTCTTTTTGTTTTTCAGCTTCTATTGCATTTTCTTTCAAAGACCTGATCGTATCCTTGAGCTTGTTGATTTTTTCGTTAGCTTTTCGCATTTCCCATTTCTTCTCGCGCAGCGACTCAGAAAAATGATCCGTGTCTTCCTTTAAATCCTTCACTTTTCTAGACAACTCATTTATCTTTTCATTCTGCTGTTGAGCTATTTCTTGAGCTTTTTTCTTCTCACCTTTCTCGGCGTTCAACTCCCTTTGTAGTTGGGCATTAACCATATCCGAATTTGTCAACTTTCTTGAATAGAAATCGGCCCGTTCTCTTTGGATATTGAGCTCTGTTTCCTGATCTTCAAGATATTTGGCGTTCTCTTCTAATTCTTTTTTTAATTTGCAGATTTTTTGTTGGTTAGATTTAGATTCCTGGAAACTCATGGCAACTTTTTGGTTTTGAGTTTCATCTTCCTGCGTTTTTATGAGGGTTATATTTTCTTGATCTTTCTTTTCTAAAGTTTGTATTGCCATTGTATGCTCTATAGCTTTCAGGCTCAAGTCTTCGTTTGATTTAAGGAGCTCGTTGACCTGAACATTTAGAGATTCGATTGTTGATTGAAGCTTCTGCATCTCTTCAAGTCTTTTATCAAGCTCCCTATTCAAAGTATCTTTTTCCAATTTTAGAGTGGCCACCTGTTTCTTCAAAGGGTAGATCCTCTTCGAATCAGCCTCTAAATCTGATGAGATCTTCTTTAATGCGGCAATAGCTTCGGATTTTCTGGCGCATTTTTCTCTTTCCTCATTTAAATCTCTCGTTAATCTTTCTATTTCGTGGGAATCATCATGTGCAAGTTTCTTGCATTTTCTCTCACGCTCACTCTCTAATTCTTCCTTGACGTTGGAGGAGAAACTGTTCTTGAGCTCTTCCAGCTCGCATTGCTGCTTTTGAATGTTTTCAGATAAGATTTTGATATGATTTTCGGCTTCATTTAATTTTTCATTCAGTTCTTTTGCCTCGTTCTCATGTTTTGTAATAAGAACTTCTTTGTCTTTCTCTTGCTTTTTCACTTTCAGGTTCAATTCCTTTTCTTTTTTCAAGAGATTCTCATTTCCACTCTTTAAAGTAGCAATTTGCTCACTCAGTTTTTCATTATCTTCCTCAATACACTCCTGTTCTTTAGTTAAATACAGATTTTCACCCTCTAAAGTGTCCACCGTCTCCAACAACTTCTCATTTTTATTCTCAACACTCTCTAACTTCTCCCCCAAATTTTTATTTACATACTCCCACTTGGTTACAGTTTTAGCCACCTTTTTATTCTCAAATTGAGCAGACAGAAGGGCATCCTTGAGGATCTTAATCTTATCTTTCAACCTGTCTTCTGCCTGAGTTGGATTTGAATGTCGCACCTTATAAACTTCCAACTGTTTTTTAAAGTCGCTTATGTCACTTTGTAAGCCCTCTACAAATTTATCCTTATTTTGTTTAGCAGACTCACTGTCCGCGAGTTTCTTTTTAAGATTTAGAACTTTAGTTTCTAAGATTTCCACTGTCTTTTCAACATTTAGTTTTTCATCTTTCAACGCGTTTATTGTGTTCAAATAACTGCGATTTTCATTCACCAACTCCTTATTTTTGGAGGATAAGCTTTCCATCTTTGAATTTAATGAGCGGATTTGGGACTCCGCGTCGTTTGAGTTCTTCTGCAACGTCTCCAATTCAACCTTATGAAATTCCTTCAACTTCCTTTTCTCCTCAAGAGTTTTCAACTTGAGGTCTTCCGTGTTTACTTCCAATACTTTATGATTGCGTTTCTCCTTCGATATTTGCTCATTCAAATTTCTGACTTCAGTAGTCAACCGACGATTTACTGTTGAAAGTCTGTCTAGTTCACATTTTGCCTTCTGCTCCTCACACTTTAACTTTTCATTTTGCTGCCATAACTTTTCGTTACTCGTAACAAGTTCTTTGTTCAGCTTCACTAAATTATTAAACTCCACACTGGAAATGGGGACGGGAGGAATTAAGGCGTTACTGTTTCTTTTCTCAAGCTCCTTCTCTAATTCACTGCAGCGTGACTTATAGGAATTTAGTTGGGATTTATAATTGATCTCGTTGCTTTGAAGAATTTTCAAAGCTTCCGAGCTAGCCGTTTGCTGTTCGGCAACACGAATGTATTGTTGGGTTAAGTCATTGTAACACGATGCCAAACTTTGATAACTGCCATCATAGTGGGCCTGTGGTAGGAATTGTCTTCGAGGAGAAATCTGTGGTTGAGGTGCTAAAGATGAACTACATGGATAAACGTCTGGAGGATTGTCATTCACATTCGTTGTAAGGTCAAGGGGATGTGGCGTTATTGGTGGGGTTGTGGTTGTAGAGTTCACATTGACAAATCCTTGAGTTGAAATTGAAACTGGAAGGGTAGCTGATGAGTTGTAATTCTGCTGCAATTGCACCTGCATTGGAGGTAATTGTAACTGGGGATAATGGTGAGGAACGGTGGTTTGCTGCTGGGGTACCCACGACTGTTGCTGAGGAAGGTTTTGCTGTTGTGGAATACGTCCATGGGGTGGCAGTGGGGGTATTTGTGGTGGGAGTGAATGGAGGTGATTGTAATAAGGATTGTTCTCCATTTTTATAGTTTAAATTAGAGTACAAGTAATGTCAGAATCAAAGTGTTGAGAATAGGATCATAATGTTAACTTTCGGACATGCAAAATGTACTGCAAAGATTTCATGCTGAACTGGGGTAACGAGAACTGGAGTGAACAGACAGGCTTGCTTGGTGAACGTGCACAACTTTAGGGTTTTCTCATTTTTTGTGGCTTGTAGCAAGCAACAAATTACAAGCCACAAGCTCGTACAAGGTAATATAGTCACTGTTTGGCTTGTATAAATCTTTTTTCTGTCTGTAGCTGGAGAACGTAAGATGTGATGGATGCAGAGCGGATCCTGAGCAACACTGTATTTCACTGGTGGCTGACTGACTAAAGGAAAAAGGGAAAGAAAATACTTGTTCACTCATCACTCATAGGAGCCTGTTCATTTTGTTGGTTGAAATCACGTTGCCTGTATGATGATGCTGTAAAAAGTAGACAGAGAGGATGAAATGATGCTCTGGTCGGTACCTCGTATCCCTTCTTGGATAATATAGATATTTTATGCAAGCTACGTAGTACTTACGTGTATGTTGGGTTTGAAGTTCGGCTCCATGTTTATCACAACTCCGATCGGATTTCAATGCTATACAGGCTTTCTTCTCAGAAAAGAATGAAATAGGAGAATATCTATCGACTAGATATGAAAATTAGTTGTTTTACATGCTTGTACGTCGATACTAAAAAAGTATGTATAACTTTAAGTATTCGTGGTTTTGGACTTTGTACATGCAATTTTTTTATCCATAACTTCTATATATTGCATGTTATGGTCTATACTCCGATGCAGCTTGCAGCAAATGGCGCCACGCAATAGTAATAGTACGGAGAAATGTTTTTTAAATGGTAAAAACACGTCATCCTTTCTAACTTTAATTCAACTTTTCCAACGTTTACAATCAATACAAATAATGATTTTTTAAGATGTCCGGAAACAAACTGAAACTCATCAAACTGCATATAAATTACGTCGTTAGTGATTAACTAAGCCAATCATTTTTTATCCTTCACGGTTTTTATTATTTACATTAACAATTTTAAAACAATATCCGGAGCATAGTAAACGTACGTCCAAACACCATATATTTTTCCCAACATGACTCAAGGCAGGAAAATGTAGGTATAATAAAAATGATTGGATAAGTCACCGAGAAACAATTTTCAACCGAAATCACATGGCTGAAGCACTTACGCTGTTAGGTAAGTTACCACGTGCTTTTTCAGTCGTAAATGTGTGCATCAGTTGCAGATCTAAGGCAACTTGTCGTAAATTATGTGCTTCATTTCGAACACCTCATGTTAGCAGGTAGAATACCCCAATTTGTTGACACTCTTAGCACGGTGAAGATGAAACGGCTTGTAAAAGCCGTGTTTATTTTAATTTACGACGGTGTAAAAGTGAGTCAATAAGTAAGTAAGGTGAGATCAACATGTAATACAATGTTGTTGTAGGGAACATGCAAGTCCTTCATCTCCATTGAATATTGTTATATCAACAAAAGCATTTGGGGTCTTCTGGTTTGTCTTTCTGGTCACGTACTCCATTCCATTCGTAGAAATGAGTTTTTATTGTTATACCATTCTTGTTCTCTATTCAAAGTGTCTTATTCGAAACGACTACAGCAGTAGCTAATGATCTAGTCAACATTTAGTAATTATATAAACACATGCATATAAATGACAGTTGAAAAAGAAGTCCCTGTTAATGTGACCCCCTAAAATATACGCTTGAAACAGGGCAATATAAATAACATTAGATTAAAGCAGAAGATGCTGACAATGACGAACCGCCTTGAAAAACACGACATCATCATCGGTTGTGTGAACGATGATATAAATGATGAGCTCATCGCTGAATATCATCGTCAGCATCAGAGATCATGATGATGATGAGCACGTCATTCTTTGAAAGTTTAGCTTACGGGGATGAGTGAAATATTGTCGTTTCTCACGTCTCCCCAATTTTAGGCATCTGTGCTCCATTGCATTGTTCGTCAATCGAGAAACTAACTTAATGAGATCAGAAGAATTAAAAGAGAACGGTGAGAGGAGAATGGACAGTTAGATTTTGGATGTGGATGGGAGCGGAAAATTCATTTAGTATAGCTTTCAATTAAATAAATAACATTTAAGTTAAGGTTCTATTTCTCTTAATTTACTTACTGCATTCACATAATTATTCTTACACTTTGGCATTGCTTAATTACCAGTCGAAGCCAAGCAAGCGAGTGCCCCCAATTATACAAAACTGATATACATTACGATATATACATATGGTATAAATGAATTACAGTATTTTAATAGTTTTAACCTCTCACACTAAAAATGGATTTGTGACATTAGCACTCCTGCTTCCGAGGGTATAATTTTGTAGAAAACATATGCACTGCGTAATTTGTTGCATTTTATATTTTTTTAAATTAGGTCTGCGATTCGAATCCTACTTGATACGGATAAGTCATCATGCATCATCAAAGTATATGTACAAGTGTAACGTATGAAATTATTTTTCATTCTCGGTCTTTAGAAGGAATAAAGTATCAACATCATTTTTATTATTTGTTGTACATTTGCGTGTCTGTGTCCCTTTGTCAAAATATTTACGTTGTAAAACTTTTATGCATACGTTTGTACATTATCTTTTCTAAACTAATACCGTACAGACAGGGCACAGCGGTGAGCTGTGTGCTGAGGTATTGAAAGATATATGATCTTGGACCATTTATACGCTCGCCCAACCCATATTTCATTAAGTCGTTGGTACAATAATACAGACTAACTGCGTATGTACAATTCTTGGGTATTATTTTTCAGCCCTGGTGACAGTCGGTAGGAAATTCGATAAGGGTGTGATGAATTGGTGAGTTCATATTATTATACTTTAACACATCATGCGTCCAATTATCGTTATACATTAATTTTATTGCTGTGTTTACTCTCCAAAAATCTCTTACCCTTACCATTGACAATTCCATACCACTCCATGGTCATCATCCAACCCGAGTTTTATCAGAACGCATACACGCTATATGCTCCGATGAAACCTATGCGTCACATTTTACTATGATACATTCTATGATAATTGCTCATTGCATAAAAAGTGATAATAAGCAATACTGCAGGTTTTCATTTTGTAAACACTGCTGATTATAAGAAAAGAAATATGAGAGATATATCAAAATATGCCATAAAGTTCTACTAATCCAAAAGAAATTGGGTTGTTCATGTTCCAGACCCTTTTTTGAAAACAATTACCAGCATCATAATCTTACGTAAATCCGTTGCAGGAAAATCTGATCATAAAAAGTAGGCATAGTCAAAGCCATAAAGTTTCATGGCTTATTTCCTGCCACCAAAATGTGCGCTTACGAATTAATGGGTGCATTTTCAGTTTGTTTTGTCACCATTTCACATCTTTTATATCACCTCAACAAATACAAAGCAAGTGCAGTCATTGTAACAAGTATATGTCCCTTTCTACCAGTGTTGCCTTCCTTCAAACTCCCATCATGCCATTCCAGATTCTGGTTACCGGAACCGTGCATATAGTAACGCATGCTTACATGCTGCGATGTCAGGCAAGTTTGTGGGCCTCAGAGATTCTATGCACATCCTTTCATTGGCGATGAGTCTAAGAAATGTGTTTACAACAAAAAGAAAAATTAGCTAAAACAAATGACTTGTGATTTTGATGTAGTTTTACAGGCTTATGATTTATAATTTGTTTTGGTTATTATAAAGGTTTTTAGGAATTCAGAGTAAAAAAGTCAAAGTTGAAATCGATATGTATTCCTTTATTTTAACCATGTAAACAATTGTACATACACGCACATTACAAGTATATGCAAGTAAATCCGAATAAAACTATGTAAAAGTACTTATAAAACGTATCAACACACAACCAAAACTCTGTCCCCAGCTATAGTAGCAAGCAGACTCTGTTTCATTTTCATTCACAAGCTAGAACCGACCATGCATTCTTACGTATTTGTTAAATGTGATAAGAAAACGTTTCGGGCTGTAGATAGGTAAATTATGTATCTCCTGATAGTATACGGAATTTGCATCAACCAACAGACCACCATAAATTACATGAAAATGTCATGTGGATACCAAACTACAAGCTCACATTAGAAGTTAAGAAAATAACATGAAGGCTTTCCTTTCATACGCAGTCACTACCCGTACGGCATACTACGCAGTAAGATCTCTCCATAAACCCAAATCCTAATACAGTACACCGTTTGCAGGCTACTTTGCACGACATATAACTTGTTCTTGTTGCATGTATAAAACTCAAGCTAATAACAAAGTGCTTGAAACGTAAGTTCTTCCTGTTTATTTGATCACAGATACCCAAGCCTTTTACTACGCACCTCTGATGCCCTCCCTTCAGTATTATCTTCACATTCAAACCGTTTGCGTTGAATTTAAACAAAACCTTGAATATTATTCAAGCTAAAATTGTTTACATATATATGATAGGTTGAAGACTTTCTACGATTATTATTTTTCAAACAGTAAATTAAAAAGTTGAAAAAATTGGTTCAAAAAATGGATACCCACTTCACGAACCAGATACAGCCCCTAAATCCAGCACAAAGGGCATCAACTTCACAACCAAATTCCAGTTTTCAGCCGGAAATGAATTCTCGTGATCAGAATGACCAGTGTAGTGGTTCATACTCCCAGATTTCAAACCCAGCACCACAAAATCTAAGCACGGGGCAAGCTCCACTGATTGAAATACCTCAAGAAGTAAACCAGCAATTACGAAACGTTCACGGTTCATGCCGTGACATTAATCACTATTCGTTACTTCGCAAGTTTAACTACATCAGACAGCACAATTGTTACCTAGAAAATTTAGTTAAAAGCCAAAGCTCTGAACTCAACGTATTTCGTGAAAATGAAAGACATTTAAAAACACAGTTGGGTTCCCTTCAACAAACAAATGTGAGTCAAGTGCAAGAAATTCAAAGTTTACGTCAAGAAGTGCAAAATCTAAAAAATACCACAGTTTCAAAGCATCAATACGACGAAGTCTTTGCTCAAAACCAGATAATTGGTGCAAACAACATAAAGTTATGTGACGACAATGACGAACTGGTTATGGAAACCACACAGGTACGACTTGTGAATTCGGAACTTTTAATTCAAAATGAGAAGTTGCAGCAAGATCATGATGAGGCAAATCAAAACCTCAAAAACGAGGAAACTAAGAGGATTAAAGTAGAAAAAATGTTGAAGGACCTGACAGCTACTCAGGCGCCTTCGGTAGTTATGCTCAATGAATTTAAAGAAAGTGTTGAGACTTATAAAGTCAAAATTAGTACTTTGGAGAAGGAGCTGACGAGTTTAAAAGAGGGTAATAAATCCCAAGTGGAACATTTAGAAGATGATCTAGCTAAAGCAAACGCTCAAATAGTTCAGTTAAATTCGCAGTTACAAAGCTCTTCTGAGCAGTTCAATTTCATAAGTGACCAAAGTCAGGAACTTTCAGCAACAGTGGAAGAATTAAATTTGGAGAATAAAATTCTTAAATCAAACGCTGCAGGGCTGGATAAGGAGAAGTCGGAAAAGGATAAACTTCTTATTGCAAATGGGAAGCTACATCAAGATCTTGAGGAGGCGAATAAAAAACTAAAAAACGAGGAAAATAAGAGAATTGAAGTAGAAACAAGGTGCATGAACCTTACAAATATTAACCTGCAATTGGAAGAAAATATCAAAAATTCTGAAAAACGTGTCGAGAATCATCAAGAGAAAGTGAAAAGTTTAGAGGCAGAACTGACCAGTTTAAAAGAGAGTAATAACTCCCTCGTTGAAAACCTAAATAATAAATTAGATAGAGCAAAGGCTCAAATAATCCAACTGAATTTGCAGTTAAACGGGTTAAGTAGAAAGTTCAAGTTAGCAAGTGACCAAAATCAGAAACTTTTAGCGAAAGTGAAGCAGTTGAATGCGGATACTAAACATCGAAATACCTACGTTGAGGGTTTGGAGGAGGAGAACAGTGTATTACAAAAATTCAAAGATGATACTACATCTCAAACCGCTAATGAATTGGTTTCTGAGTGTGATTATCTAAAAGAGGAATTGGAGAATGAAAAGAAACGTTCATCTGAGCAGTTGAATTTCATAAGTGACCAAAATCAGGAAGTTTTAGCAAAAGTGGAAAAATTAAAGTCGGAAAAGAATAAACGTTTTATTGAAAATGGGAAGCTACATCAAGATCTTGAGGAGCTGAATAAAAAACTTAAAAACGAGGAAAATAAGAGAATTAAAGTAGAAACAATGTGCACGAACCTTACAAATATTGAGCGGCAATTGGAAGAAAATCTCAAAAATTCTGAAAAACGTGTCGAGAATCATCAAGTGAAAGTCAAAAGTTTAGAGGCAGAACTGGCCAATTTAAAAGAAAGTAATAACTCCCACGTTGAAAAACTAAATAATGAATTAGATCGAGCAAAGGCTCAAATAATCCATCTGAATTTTCAGTTTAACGAGTTAAGTAAAGAGTTCAAGTTATCAAGTGACCAAAATCAGAAACTTTCAGCGAAAGTGAAGCAGTTGAATGCGGACAATAAACGCCGCAAAACCTACGTTGAGGGTTTGGAGGAGGAGAACAGTGAATTACAAAAATTCAAAGATGATACTACATCTCAGACCGCTAATGAATTGGTATCTGAGTGTGAGCATCTAAAAGAGGAATTGGAGAATGAAAAGAAACGTTCATCTGAGTTAAACGACACGGTTCAAAAACTATCTGAGGAGTTTCAAGAATTAAATGCTCGTTATAATGAGGATAAGAATGAATTGCAGAGAAAATCTAACATGGTTTCAGCATTAGAAAAGCTTCTAGAAAAAGTCAATGATGAATTGCAGCAAGAGAAAACTGTGGTCAGTAGGCAGAAACGTCAGATTGAAGAGCTTGAGCTGAGAATAAATGAAGCTCAAGAGAATAATGAAGAGGTATCCATCATTATAGAAAGTCAAGACGAAGAAAACTATGCGAAAACAATCGTTATTAACCAACACAAGGTTTTGATTGTCTCTCTCAAAACCCAAATACTTCAACTGAAACAAAACGTGAAAATGGAACTTGATAAAGAAAAGGAAAAAAATTTGAAAAAGCAAACAGAAATGGACAATCTGCGTAAAATTCTTAAGGAGATGGACTCGGAAATAATGCAGCATGATTATATCGTCCAGCAATTACAAACAGAGATCAAACAGCGCGACGATGAGATTCATACTGAAAAGACTGCTAATGAAAGATTGTTAGGTGAAAAGGCTGAACTTGAAGCAAAACTTCAGTCGGAGGTTTCAGCAAGAAGCAGCAGCATGGTTATTGAACATGAATCTTGCTTGAGCCAAAACTTAAGCCAAGAAAAATTAGAAGTTCCTGAGCAGCGTGGACACAAACCCGATCATAGTGAGATTGCTGATGATAATGATTCTTTACGGAAACGACTTCGATTGGCATAAGCCAATTTCAAATCCGTTATCACCCTCGCCCGCGGTATGTGTGAGGTAGGTTACTTACTTCTCCAGAAAAATTATGAATGAATATTTGATGGTATAATTTTATAATATTTTTTTTCTTTTTATCTTTTGTTTTAATAGGAATTTAGTCAGAGAAGGAAGCTGCAGATGTTTTTCATGTTTAGTCTGAAAGTTGAGCTATCCAGCAACTCAAAGTGTTATCTGAGAGCCTCGCTGTTGACATTTTAACAATTTCCTGATTTAATCAAGTGAAAAACTAAGAGAATGTATGATTGTAAATAACTTGTTTGTCTTTGTTGCTCTAACTCGTATAAAAGTGTTGATTTTTAACTGCGAAAATACGTGTTAAACGAAAGAAAGTTATTTTCGTTGGGAACGTCTGCAACCTGCAATCGTATATTTATAATCTCATGTGTCAGTTTTACAGGTTGCTTTTTCACTACGAGAATTTCTTTGCGCCTTTTCATATATATAATTGTAGACACCTCCATATAAAATGCATTAATTATGCACAGCATACCACATCCTACTCTCCGCTTTGTCCACCGTTACCGGCCGTTACCCTGCAAATCAGTTACCCGGCATTCTTAATTCTTATTACGTTCGCATCATTTATCCCAATGCAATAGCTAGATTGGTAAACATAACTTTATACAAAATATTTCTACGAACTGGTAACATATCCACTGCACTTGTTGTTCAACCGCCTTGAAAAACACGGCATCATTATCGACTACAATGCTGTTGATGATAAAGAGCAAAACAAAGCTACTTGTAATCATCATCATCGGTGTGAACCACAGACATCCAACTACACATACTTAGCATGCTCATCAAAAAGTGTGCCCATTTACCGTTTTTATAAACCTTGGTTCCTTGACTTTGCACATTTCGAACATGCTAAAGGTTCACATTTCGAACTGCGTGATTCCACAAAAATTAAAGTAGTTTAGGAGACATAGTCTATGAAACCATGTGCAATGTATCCTTATGGGCACACTTTCTCATAGTGCTTTTAAATGACGCATGTTGTGTCTATCTATTTTTACGTCTATGGTGTGAACGATGATATAAATGATGAGGTCATCGTTAGCGTCAGAGATCATGATGATAATGAGCACGTCATTCTTTAAAAGTTTAGCTTTCGGGGATGAGTGAAAGATTGGTCGTTTCTCAAGTCTCCCCAATTTTAAGCATCTGTAAATGTGATGTTGATGTAATGTAAATCCGATGTTATCCTAAATGTTTTGAAAAATCGCCTTGCACACCGAATACAAGCGGTATCATCTTGAAGTCAGTGTCGAAATGTAGTGCATACGTAATACCTGGTCCATAATCAGAATACGAATGAAAAAATTCCATACTGTGTCGAAATGACAATAAATGAAAAAATGTGCGCCGAATAAAAGGTAACAAAAATATACAGGGTAGCACAATAATTATCTGCCTTTATTACGTTTACCAGATTATATAAGTATGCATTTTTAAATGCTAATTTAAACAAATGCTATTATACATTCTATACCAATGTAATTGTATTAAAATTGAGTAATTGTTCCCAATCTTCTGGCAACCTGCCAATCGTATCACCTGTAAAATGCATAATAGCTCTCCATCCTTTATTTTTTTATGATTATTCTTTGGAAGCAATACGTATTGGTAGAAAAAATTGGCGTAGAAAGTCCATTAAACCTTCAACTTTGTCTCAACTCCAACCTCACCTCATCTATATAAGAATATATTATTATTATTCCTTATCGCTGTAAGGAAGACTATGCAAACTTGAAGCTATACGTACTTCTGCTGTCGCCGTACAAACATCTGAAACACCACCACACTTTCATCTCTTGTCGAAATATATTTTTCTATTTCATATTTTTAAATGAAAAAAATAGTATTGAAATCTGATCGGTGTTGTGAAAAACCTGAACGAGATTCTAGTAAGGGCTCCTTGCTTGTATATGACATTGATATCCATGTCGAACAACGAATACGAGGTACCCATACGAGCATCATCCTTTCATAATAAAACTCAATAATAAAATTAATAGTAATACTAATAATCACCCGTCTACTTTTACAGCATCATAAAACCGAGGTGGAGTGAAGTTCAACTGTTAATGGAGTCCGAAAATGCGCATGGGTAAATATCTCTTTCCGTTCGATATTTGCTTGCATCAGTCAGCCCAAGGTCAAATACAGTGTTGCTCGGGACCCATCAAATAACATCATATCATAATCCTCCTCCAGCTACAGCAAAGAAAAACACATACAAATCATCAGTAACTATATACGTTGTAAGCGCGCTTGCGGCAGTTTATTTGCTACCAGCTACAGTTAATACGAAAACCCACCAATCGAGCCACGCTCATCAAGCCTATCTGTTCACTCCATTTAAGTTGCATAACCAGTTAAGCATGCAACATCGTTTCCTATAGTACTAACTATAGCTAATCTAACTAAAATGGAGAACCACCCATATTCACTCCCACCTCAAATACTCCCACAGCCACAGCATGGACACATTCCACAACAACAAACCCTCCCTCAGTTTCAGTCGCACGAAACCCATCAGCAAAGCACCGTTCATCATCATCATCATCCCCATCTACAAGTACCCTCAACGCAGGTGCAATTGCAGCGGAATTACAACTCACCATCTACCCTTCCAGCTTCAATTTCAACTCAAAAATTTGCCAATAAAAATCCTGCAATATCACCTAGAATCCCATATCCCCTTCATCTCACAACATGGTGGTCATCTAATTACAAAGACTTAACCCAACAACGCATTCGTATTGCCAAACCGCAAAATGCTAGCAAGGAAGCTTTGAAAATACCTCAGGATAAAGAGACTAGTTATAAAGTCCAGCTAAATTCATCCGAGTTACACTGCAGTGAATTAAGAAAGCATCTTGAGAAACGGGATACGGAACCTTTAACTGCTCCCGCCCCTATTGCAAATGTGGAATTTAATAATTTAGTGCAGACGAACAAGGGATTTGTAGTAAGTAACAAAGAGTCACGGCAGAAAAACGAAAAGCTAGAAAGTAAAGAACAGAAGGTTGCGGATTTACAAAATGAGCGAGACAAACTTTCCGAAGAAAATGAGTTGTTGAAGCAAAACGCTGTTAAACTCAATGAGCAAATAAAAAAGGAGAAAGCCGACCATTCCAAATGGCAAGTTGAAGTGGATAAGTTGCAAAACGATTTAAAAGAGGCCGAGTCTCAAATCCGCTCATTAAATTCAAACCTGCAAAGCTTATCCTCCAGAAACAACGAGTTGTTGATTGAAAATATTAGTTCCTTAAGGACAATAAACAGTTTGAAACAACAAAAACTGTCAGCAGGAAAGAAAGTAAAAAGCTTGAAGACTAAAGTCCAAAATCTCACAGAGAAACTCGAGGACACTGAATTTGATCAACAAAATCATGAGGAACTAGTTGAGAGTTTAAAAAGTGACATAAACAAGTTTGCAGAACAGCTGCAGGCTTATGAGATTCAGAATTCAAAGCAAACTGAGAAAAAGAACAAGTTGGAGGATGAGAATTGGAATCTTAATAGGGTGCTTCTCACTGTTCGTTATGAGAATAAAAGGCTGACACAAACTGTTATAAACTTAATGGATGAAAATAAAAGTTTGGGGGAGAAGTCAGAGATTATTGAGAAGAAAAATAAGGAGTTTGTGGAAGAGGTGGATAGCTTAAAGGGTGAAAAATTGTATTTAGCTAAAGAACTCGAGAAAAATTATGCAAGACTTCAAGAGTTAAAGAAGCAGCAGTCAGCAACTGAATCTCTAAAAGTAGAGGTTATAGAGCTCCAGAATACAAACAAAGAGTTGAGTCAACAAGTTGTTGACAGCTTAATTACAATACATACTCTAAACAATAAAGTTAAAGCTAATCTCACGCTGATAAAAAACCAAGAAGGAAAACTTGAAAAGCAAGAGCGTGCCATGTGATTACAAAAAACTACACTGGAATCTTATGAACAAAAACTCTTCAAATTGGAAAAGGAAGTAGAAGAAACGGCTAGTAGTTTAAAACAACAAGAAATAAAACTGAATACCAAAACAATAGAGGTTGAGCACTTGTCAAGTCAGTTGCAAAATTCGGATATCGCCAATGCTGAAGCTCAAGCCATAGTTCAACAGCAGGAAAAAAGGATTGAGAAGTTATTAAGAAAAGAGTTAAACTCAAAGAAGGAGCTTGATAATCTTTATGAGTCGCTGTGTGAGAAAACACGCAAAATTGTAGAATCTAACGAAGAAATCAGCAATCTCAAAGAGGCTATTACGTCCTTGGAAGAAAAGACAATTGAAGCGAAAAAACAACACGAAAAATCTGAAACACGTAATGCTGCATTATGTTCAGAACTTGACCGAGTAAAGAGCGAACTTGAAAATGCTAACATGAAGCTTAGCACCATCTCCACAAAAATCATGAAACGCATTAACAGCATTAAAAACCCTTTGGAAGAAGTTGGTAATGATGACTTCCCAGATCTTTCAACAGCAATGAATCCAACACGGGCAAAGAAGAAAGAGGCACCAAATCGTGATGGTGCTGTTGACAGTTGTGAGCCCATAAGAAAAAGAGTTCGAATGAATGTTAAGCCAGATTCAATTGAGGAAATTTTTGAAAATCATAAGAAGGATCTGCAGAATGGAAAGCTGTAGGAAAATGTTTCAAGCAAGTTGACATTTTCGTGTAACAAATTCATATATTGCCGTGAGACAAAACATTCAAAAATGCAAGACACTGTATTCCTTTTTATCGTTAAATTTAAAACAATATAAATACAAGACTCATCAGTAAATAAGTTATTTCAATATAACAAGTTTCCCAATATGAACAGCGCATGGTGCAAAGGTTTCTTATGAGTTTTTTCAAGTAATAAGTTAAATCATTTTATTTTAGGAAATGGAGCAACCGATATGGAGACCCTTATCTTAGTAAGCAGCGTTTACCTTGGATATCCGAAGGAAATCCTAGACACGATTGACCTATAATTGAAAATATTTTACCTTGATTTAAGCATTAAAATTAAAAGTATTAAAACAAGAATATGAAGTACATTGCATTATTGTTAGGTGCTCAAGCATTATTTTACTACATTAGATTGCTGTATCAAATATATTTAAGAATTATCCGTAATCCACCATCGTTTTTATCTAAGCCTATTTTATCGTTTAGTCTAAAAGGCAATTATTATGCTATAAATCGTATCATGCATATTATGTTTGAATGATTTCCTCATTCTCGAAACGGATAACAAATATGTCCATGTTGTAAATACAAATGAAACTTTACCTAGATTATGTATTATATACTTATGTACTTAATTTCATCGCTGATATATATTATATTAGTTATAGACGCTTTATAAATTCGCGAAATCAAACACTTTGATATCAAACTTTCTCCTTACGTCACCGTAGTTTTCTGTCTCCATTTTTTTCATGTTTTGTAGCACGACTTACTATGGGTTGCTTACTAAATTTACTGAGATAAATTACCAACATGGTTCTGCTATCTTCATAAATTGTACTCCAAAGTTAAAACCAGCGCAATGTACCTACAATAAGGGAGCTTTCATTTATGATAACTCCGTCAAATTTGTAAAAATTCGATTTATATTCTATGCTACAAAGCAATGAAAACTATTTGAAGTGTGGACCGTCAACTACGCCAAGGCTTCAATTATTTTTCGGAAGTTAATAAAGTACAGAACATATTTTACAAAAGTCATACTGGATGTTTATTTATGATACAAATTCATACAATTTTACAGCATATATTTCTATTATAAGCAAATCTTGTAGACATGTTCAACCAAATAATGTGGAACATATAACAATTTCCTGGTTCATATGTTTCATCATTCATGCTCACGTACACGTAATATAAGTATATCTTGTAATACACACAACAACCTAACACTCGTCCTCTGCCTACAGCCTATGGGTGTTATCAAGACATGCTCTTTTACACTTTGTTTAACTTTCCAGTTTCTTATAATTCAAATTTTCCGTTGTTTTTCTGCCTTCTGAACTCAACGTTGTCGTTTATTCGTTGTAGAACCCTGCTGGTATCAGGCTCAGATATCAGAATCACGTTTCGAAACAGGGAGGAGTTTGATATAGGCGCATGTGCATGGTCTACCTTCTCCATAATGAAACGCCAACCAAAAGCACATGGTTTGCTTACAAATTACAATTCACACAGCGGAACCCTTACTACAACTGCAAACTGTCAAAATACTTAAAGGTAAAATCATCCATCTTGTTGACATATTTTGTAAGGCAACACATAAGCCGGCTTGTAAAAGCCTTGTGCATGTACATTTAGAACGGTGGAAAGGTGAGTCAGAGAGGTAAAGGTGCAATTAAATGATATATTACAGGGAAAAGGTACACGACCTTCATCTCCATTGAAGATTGTGATCAACTACCACACGGTTTTGCTTGCCTTTACCTTTCTACTCAAGTAGTCCATTCCATTCATAGAGATTCTTCTCTTCCGCAGAATATGTTTTAATTGGACGACAGTTTTCACGTTATAACATTAGTCCGTACTTCGGTAATAGACATGAATTACGTTTTATTACTATATATATGATATAACATTATTTTCTATATAGACGAAAGGGTTAATAACGTGTTGCTGCAGGCTATATAAACTATACCCATTTTGATAAAAAACATGGATAATTTGTAGTTACATATTATATTCATAATAAGAGTCAAATGTAGTAACATAATAAACTTAACACGAGCATAAAATGGATCAAATATATAATATATAAGACATATCATTTCAAATTAAACATTCCATATATAAAACGTTGTTGATTAATAACGTTTAATACGTACAAAACGTCCGGGTTCCCTACTTTTTGTATAAAATTATGTTATTCTATATAACTGTCAAATATATGCAATTTGGTATAAGATATTATAGTCGCTCGTCTTTATAAAAAATGTGATAACTTAAAAAATTGATTGTCGCTTGAATTCATGTTTCGATTTCATCAAGTAAACGTTTGAAAGGACCAGGTGCGATAAGAAGGGCCATTTCTCGGAATAAAAATTTCGTTTTTTTTGTGTCCTAAGAGAACAAGCATATAAAATTACGTATTTTAATGCCCATCCCTAACTGTCCCGATCCATTATTTTTTTTACTATGGGCATGTGAAGTTTCAAAAAGTACGAAAATGCAGATTTTCAAACTTTAAATACGGAGACTTCCCACACGTAAACTCGTAATTTTTTTGGCTCATGTTCACAAGTGATGTTTGTAAATACATCCAGATAAACTAGAACACAGGCACATGTTATATTTCCAAAAAATCATGTGGTGAACTTGAGGGTTTTTTTTCGGGAAATGTCATTTTTTGGGCTTTTTTCAAATTGCTTTTCAACTTGAAAAGCTCCTCTTCCTGAACGAACATGAAAGATGGTTAAGTACTTCCTTCTGTGGCTAAATACCCCCTAAAATCAAAGATAAAAATTTATTATCATAAGAAATAATCGAAATCGTAGCACTATTTCATTCTACATAATTATTCGGGGGAAATATCTTACCTCACAGATGAAGAGATCGGATCGGGCTCAAAATGAACTGTAATGGGCTAATTCCAATCGAAGTCTTTTTATCTGTAAAGAATCATCATCATCGTCTCCGTCACTACAATCTGGTTGATCTACACGTCCTTCAGGAACTTCAAACTCTTCAGTTGAAAAGTATTCTTCAGTCTGGGGCAATTCCAGTTGAAGTATTTGGGTTTGGAGGGAACCAATTATAACATCCTGTTGATGAATGGAGCTGCTTTTCCCATTTTCTTCTTCTTCTTGGCCTTCTATAATCACGGATAACTCTTCATTCTTCTCATGAGCTTGATTTATCTTCAGCTCAAGCTCTTTAACCTGTTTTTGCTGCATACTGACCAACGTTTTCTCTTCCTCCAAGTCATTTTCAGCTTTCCCCAGCAGATGTTGTAATGCGGAGATCTTATTGGACTGTCTCTTCGATTCTTTCTTGTTCTTTTCGAGATGGGCATTTAATTTTTTCAACTTCTCAACCTGTTTTTGAACCGTTTCATTTAACTCAGATGAACGTTTCTTTTGATTCTCTAATTCCTCTTTTAGATGCTCACACTCAGATACCAATTCATTAGCGGTCTGAGATGTGGTATCATCTTTAAATTTTTGTAGTACACTGTTCTCCTCCTCCAAACCCTCAACGTAGGTAGCGCGACGTTTATAATCCGCATTCAACTGCTTCACTTTCGCTAAAAGTTTCTGATTTTGGTCACTTGATAACTTGAACTCTTTACTTAACTCGTTTACCTGCAAATTCAGATGGATTATTTGAGCCTTTGCTCTATCTAATTCAACATTTAGTTTTCCAACGTGGGAGTTATTACTCTCTTTTAAATTGGTTAGCTCTGCCTCTAAACTTTTGACTTTCTCTTGATGATTCTCGACGTGTAACGATTCGCAACGTGTGTTTAATTTATTCAACTTCTCGGATTGTTTACGAACCGTTTCATTTAAGTCAGATGAACGTTTCTTTTCACTCTCCAGTTCTTCTTTTAGTTGCTCACGCTCAGAAACCAACTCAGGAGTGGTATGAGAAGTAGCATCATCGTTGAATTTTTGTAATACAAGGTTCTCGTCCTCCAACCCAGAAACTTTTACTGCGAGGCTTTCATTTTCGGAGCTCAAGTGTTCCATTATCATTGAAAACTTGTAACTTTGGTCACTTAATAGTTTATACTGCTCACATGAACTTTTTAATTGCGAATTTAACTCACTTATTAAAGCGTTTGCTCCAGCTAATTCATTTTTGAATTGTTCAACCTTGGAATTATGTCCCTCTTCTAAATTGGCCAGTTCTGTCTCTAAACTTTTAACTTTCTCTTGATGATTCTCGACACGTTTTTCAGAATTTTTGATATTTTCTTCCAATTGCCGCTCAATATTTGTGAGGTTCATGCACCTTGTTTCTACTTCAATTCTCTTATTTTCCTCGTTTTTAAGTTGTTTATTCGCCTCCTCAAGATCTTGCTGTAGCTTCCCATTTTCAATAAAAAGTTTATCCTTTTCCGACTTCTCCTTATCCAGCCCTGCAACGTTTGTTTTCAGAATTTTATTCTCCAAATTTAACTGCTCCACTTTTGCTGAAAGTTCCTGACTTTGTTCACTTAATAAATTGAACTGCTCAGATGAGCTTTGTAACTGCGAATTTAACTGAACTATTTGAGCGTTTGCTCCAGCTAGTTCACCTTCTAATTGTTCCCTTTGGGATTTATTACCCTCGTTTAAACTCGTCAGTTCCTTCTCCAAAGTACTAACTTTGACTTTATAAGTTTCAGCACTTTCTTTAAATTCATTGAGCATTGCTACCAAAGACGACCGAGTCGTTATCAGGTCCTCCAAATGCGTTTCTACTTTAATCCTCTTAATTTCCTCGTTTTTGAGGTTTTGATTTGCCTCATCATGATCTTGCTGCAACTTCTCATTTTGAATTAAAAGTTCCGAATTCACAAGTCGTACCTGTGTG
>JAANSM010001232.1:0-19972 GCA_036850725.1 Orchesella villosa | reverse complement strand
CCTCTGTACTAGTGGAACAACTGGAATGCCAAAGGGTGCAGTTCATTCTCATGGAAGTTTCTTGTATCAGATCAGGACACTGGAACGAGGACCCTTTACAGAGGATAAACCCAATTTGTACGCAACGAAAGCGACACATGCTAGCGGAACCACGTTAGGCTTTGTTCTTTTAGCTATTGGGAAACTATCGGTCGTGGTTTCTACATTGACTTTGGATAGCATTATCAGCGCAGTGGTTAAGTATAAGGTGTGTTACAGTTGAATTTATCGCAGATACATCACGCGTTCCATACTTTATTGCCACATGTATTATGAAATCCTAACGGTTTGCATTTTTTCTGTTATAAGCCCGGTTTCATCTTCGGTTTTCCAGCATTCTTGGTTGGAATGGTAAACACACAAGGACATGATTTCAGCAGCATAGAAAAGATCTTTACAGCAGGAGCTGTTATAACTCCAGTCATGAAAGAGCAACTCAATAAATTTCCGAATTTGAAGGATCTCGTCGTAGTATGTACAAATTTGGCCGAAATGGACATTATTGACTACTGGGTGTTCTAATAGAAATTATAATTTTGATGCCTACTTTTTACTTTTAATCAGGCGTTCGGACTGACCGAAGTATTAACCTGTGCAAGCTCCACTTTGGAAAGAGATGGTGGAAAAGATATTGGTGGTATAAAAGGTATACACTAAACGCATTTCTTCTAACTTCTAGGTAGGAAAGTTAATGAAATATCTTTTAACTTACACGTTTAATGTTCACTACTTTAATTGTTTGAACACGGATCCATGCTGTTAGATCTTCCAAACTTTTCTGTTGGTAAACCTTATCCTGGAACGCTACTTCAAATTAGAAATCCCGACACACTAGAAATTTTAGGGCCGGATCAACAAGGAGAAATATGTGTGAAGGCTCCCGGCCTTTTCCGTTCTTACTTAAACAACCCTGAAGCAACCGAAAAGGCGTTTGTGGATGGATATTTTATATTAGAAATTTTAGGGCCGGATCAACAAGGAGAAATATGTGTGAAGGCTCCCGGCCTTTTCCGTTCTTACTTAAACAACCCTGAAGCAACCGAAAAGGCGTTTGTGGATGGATATTTTAGAACTGGAGATATTGGGTACTACGATGCAAATGGATTTTTGTATGTGGTTGATCGATTGAAAGAAATTTTCAAGTATTACAATAACCATGTGAGTGTTCCCTGACTGATATATTAAATTTCATTTAGTTAACATAAAATTTAAATGCTTCCAACAAAGACATCTATTGATCCGAACATTATAGATATCTCCATCAGAGCTTGAGAATGTGATTCAAAAGCATCCCAAAGTGAAGGAAGTTTGCGTGATTGGATTTCCTGATGTCGGTGGCCATGTTCCACGAGCATTTGTCACTGTTCACTCGTTTACAGAGCAGAAGAAAGATTTAGAAGAGGAACTAAAACAATTTGCTAATTGTAAGTATATTTCATATTTTCTAAACTCACAGATTTACGTACGAGTAATTACATTTGTTATCATATGGTTTTCAGCTAAATTGGCAACTTACAAGCATCTATCTGGGGGAGTATACATTGTTGATGCATTACCAAGAGGAAAAACGGGGAAAATATCAAGGCAGCTTGTTGAAAAGCTTCCTATTCCTTGAAATTTATTATAAGAAAAAAAATGAATGCTGAAAAATAAAGGTACACCGAACGAGCTATTGATTTGTCAATGTCTTGTGTTTTGGATGATTTCATAGGAATTTTCATACAAAACATTACAAAATGTTTTCATGTTTTCGCTATTTTTCTATAACATATCGAACTCAAATTGTGACAAATGATTCAATCACGATGTCATAAAGATTGAAGTTATACAACATGATTATCTACTATTATTTGGCTTCCTGAGCTTAAATGCCTGCAACATGCGAAATGGTTGATTAGTTTGTTACTAAAGATGACTATACGATCCTGTAACACAAACATGTACAGCAACGAAAGTTAGCATGATATGGATTACTATTTACAACTATGTGATGTGAATATATAGTATCTAGTATCGCATAAAACTACACCAAGATAAGCAGCATTTAATCCTACATGAAAAAGAATCTTAACAGGTTCGTGGCAGTAACATATACTGTATGCATGTGAATAACCTTCACAATTTCTGAGAGATTTACATTACGCCCATTACGGTGTGCGCTAATTTTCTCAGGAAGCCCAAAACCATCAGCATAATATAATCAATCATTTTGGAGTGCTTTCATTGCGTTTGTCAGAACTATAAAAATCTTTAAAATATCAGTAATGACTGCTCGAACATTAATATCGGAATACCCGGAGCTGCCACCAATAAATGAGAAGACGATTCCAGAATATGTTTTGGCAAGGGCAAAATTTCATGCTGCTCAAGGGAAGGAATTGTGGCTAGTAAGAATTAAAGAAATACAAAAACTCTTAAGGCACTTTACATGAAGAAGGCTCCTATTTGTTGTTCTTATTGTCATCTCCTAGGTGGATGGTCTCACCAATGAGAAACGATACTATAATAAATTCGATGAAGAAACTCGAAAAATTGCAAGTGGATTCTACAAACTAGGTCTTCGAAAAGGAGACATTGTTTTATTCATGACAAGAGACTTAAGCAAACACGACCTGATGCTTACTGGAGTTTGGAGAGCAAATGGCACGATGGGTGCATCATATCCTGACGATAATGCCGGTAATTAATGAATGCCACATTTATATTGATAACGAATTATTGGTTTTAATTGCGTAAATGCTCATTTTGACTGACCCAGATACAATTTTACATCGAATGAAGGAGTACGGATCTAAAATTATGGTATGTGAGGAAGAAACTGTTGACCTATGTAAAGTGGTTGCGGATAAATTGGCAGAATCGAACATTACAATTGTAACAGTAAATCGTTCAAATTCCACTACATATTCGCTACAACAATTTCTTGAAGAGGATGATGGATCAGGTAATGTTTTAAATACTGAAAAGAAGTTAGGGGAGACTTTCATTGAGATAGCATTATAATATAAGTTATAATTATTATGATATGTAACTTTTTACAATATTTTAGATTGTCCAGAGATTGAAGTAACAGCGAATGATCCTGCTCTCATCTTGTGCACTAGTGGAACAACTGGTATGCCAAAGAGTGCAGTTCATTCTCATGGGAGTTTCTTGTATCAAATAAGGTCGTTGGAACTACTCCCCGTAACTTCTGCGAAGCCAAATCTATATGCAACTAAAGCGACTCATGCCAGCGGATCGACTTTAGGCTTTGTTCTTTTAGCTATCGGAAAAACAGCAGTAGTGGTTTCAAATCTAACTTTGGAAAGTATCATCAGCGCTGTGAATAAGTATCAGGTTGGTTAAGAAGGCTATAAAGATACCAGAAACGAAATTTTACGCATGCATACTCTTTGTACTTAGAATTCTAACGGTTTCCAGTTTCTTGCTTCGTCTGTTTGAAGCCCGGCTTCATATTTGCTTTCCCTGCATTCCTGGTAGAAATGGTAAATGCACAAGCGTACGGACATGATTTCAGCAGTATAGAAACCATCTTTACTGCAGGAGCTGTAATAACTCCAACTATGAGGGACCATCTTCATAAACTACCGAATTTGAAGGATTTAGCTGTAGTACGTAACACATATACATTTTGGTGGAATCCTTGTACCCGAGTTTTTCTAATGCTAAAATGGAGTTTTAAGATGGGTTGTTTTATTATAATATATATAGTCTTTTGGACTGACTGAAATTCGCCTATTAACGTATGGAATCTCTAGTTTGGAAAAGGATAGTGACAAAAAATCAAATGGAATAAGAAGTAATGCACGACTGCAAGTTCCAATGAATGATAAATAAATAAAAACGAATTCATTTTTTGTAATTAATTCACATTAATCTCTGCCTGAGAGTAGATCAACTTCTTCCAGACTTTTCTGTTGGTAAACCATTTACTGGAACAGTACTTCAAATTAGAAATCCAGACACACTAGAAATTTTAGGGCCGGATCAACAAGGGGAAATATGCGCGAAAGCTCCCGGTCTTTTTCTTCACTACTTAAATAACCCTGAGGCGACGAATGAGGTATTTGTGGACGGGTACTTCAGAACTGGAGATATTGGGTACTACGATGAGAATGGATTTGTGTATGTAGTTGATCGAATGAAGGAAATTTTCAAGTATTACAATAATCATGTGAGTGGACAGTAGATCGCATAATTTATTTGCATAGGAAGCTATAAGTTCTCTAACAGGTTTCCTTATTAAAGTTTACATGACTGCATATTTGTACCGTAGATTTCTCCATCAGAGCTTGAAAATGTGATTGGAAAGCATCCAAAAGTGAAAGAAGTATGCGTGATTGGAATTCCTGATGTCGGGGGACATGTTCCACGAGCATTTGTCACTGTTCACTCGTATACAGTGGCAAAGAAAGAGTTAGAAGAGGAACTAAAAGAATTAGCAAATTGTGAGCCGCAGATATTTTATTTGTATTTTTACAGTTACTTCGTTTACTTTTGTTGCAACGTTTTATTCGTTTTCAGCTAAACTGGCAACTTACAAGCATCTATCTGGGGGAGTCTATATTGTCGATGAATTACCAAGAGGGAAATCTGGAAAAATATCGAGACAGCTTGCCGAAAGACTTCCTATTCCGTGATAATGTCTACATTGCAGTTTTGCAGTATTGACTTTAAAAGTCAAGCTGTTCCTTATAACTTACAAAATCAACATCCAGCTACAATTTTACCGTTGGACTTCAGACGAAAGCACTGCATTCGTATAGCTTACTTTACTCAATAACCAAAGGGTTGACGTTGACGTGTTGACTTTTGATTCCTATGCATTCAGTGTTTGTAGTCGTATAATAAAATACGTTATTACCACAGTCATCATCTGCAAAATAAAAGTTGCATAATTTATCGAGGAAAGAGGACAACCTTATTTCTCTCCTCATGCACTGCTGCATCGAGTCGAATTAAATCCCATTCCATTATTCAGTATCATTAACCATACAAATAATGTGTTTTTTAAAGTTATCGTACTGTTCCAACGAACTGGTAGTTTATTGTGAAGATTCCAGATGCTGTAATTCCAACGCTATGGTTTGTCAAGTCGTTAAGGATCATTGCTAGTTGATTCTCACCAATTAAATTCACTCGATCTTGTTCACAAAGCCATGTTCTAAGCCAGCGCATCTGCAAATATAAATTAAAATGTTACAAATTATCGAGCATGCTTTATGCTCTATTAAATAGCCTTCTCCTAACAGAAAACTACAAAATTCATAATTAAGTCAGCAACTCACTCTCCGAACAATATTTGCCGACAGGGTAAGTGCGCAACAAGTAGAACAGAAAAAAACTGTTACTATATCCGGTGTCAATATAAGGTCATCGAAGAATATGCCGTAGTAAAACAAAACTTCTCCAAAATATGGAAGAATGGTGTCCCCAACGGTTTCACTGATTAGAATTGACAAACTTTTCAAAACATCGAACCTCTTTTGAACTGAAAACAACTCAATAGTTGTCACAGTTTGCGTTTTTACTCCTATGAGAAAAAGTTGTGGTTGTTGATTTCTTCTTTTTAATTTTAATGACTCAATATGTGAGTAAATAGCGTCTGCAAACGCCGTTGATGGAGCCCATAGTGTTAAAATATGAACTATAATGAGCAAGTCGGCGTAAAATCCAGTTATATAACGGGATTGTGCCATGAGCGCTTGACAAATTACAAGTATTTTGTCTGTAGGTGTTATTTCATGTAGTTCTGGAGCAGAATGAATGTCAGTTACATTCGTAATAAAAAATGTGTAACGGGCTTCTCCCACCAATCGCCTGTACCACCATGTTGGGGACAAATCTGAGAATTCCAGAAAGCCGGATCCTAAAACCATTCTAAGGATGGCTAAGATGGTGTAAGTTGTGCACATTATTGAGATGAATGAAATTGTGTTTACCTGTAACGATAATCAAAAAATTAGAATGAAGTATTAAAGTTTCTACCATCATTTCTTGTTGCATTTGAGCTCCCTTTTAATTATGATTGATTACATTCTTCGGTTTATATAGATGAAAATGGTGACTAGCTGTAAAGTTAATTAATTTAAGATACTTCTCATTTTTTGTCCAAAATCCCCGAAAAATTGCAGTTTTAAATAGAGCACTGCAAACTTCACAAAACATGATGAAAAATGAGATGGGATGTTGTGGCTTAATATTTTCCACGGAATTACGTAAGCTTGTCTCCAGCTTGAGGATGGAAAGCAAATTAGCGATTCCACATAAAACCTTTGAATGCAAAGTAAACAATGCATTTTAAATTAATTCGGTAATGGTAATTCTACGAATATGAACCTATTAAGATGTTTGTCAAATATTATATCACCTTTTGGGGAAGCCATCCGTGTATTGCATACTTCCCTTCACTTACTTTTCGAAATCTGAACGGTGCGAATAAAAAATAGTAAGCAAAGTAGAAATAGATGTACAACAGATTAGAGTGGTTACTGCGCATGGTAAACGGTAAGGTATTATAATTAGCAACTTTCGTCCACTCTGACTGAACTAAAAAGAAACTCCCTTCTGAAAAGGCACTGGAAACCAACTACCAACATAACTTATAAATCTGAATCTATAAGGGATTCCAAGCTGTAAACTCGCCATGTCCACACGTCACACATATTGTATTTATTGGATAAAATTATATGTGAAATCGAAAGATGAAATCATTTTATAATCGATACAATTATAACTAATTTGATTTCAGGAAAATTTCTTGATGAAGGTACATAGAGAATTTCTTGGCAAAAATGTATGTTGCCTTGAACTTAAAGTCCTGCAATCCAAATCTAGATACAAGATATCAAGATCAAGGAAGGAGTAAGCTTTTGAAGAATTTGATGTACTGACGCATGGCGATGGGATAACCGAGAAATGTTTGTAATTCTGATGAAACATTCATAAATGTATAATAATTCAGTTGACAAATCCTAAAACGGATTCCACCAAAAATGTATTTAAAAACGTCCTCAGCTGTCAAGAAGATAACTCGATTGTCCAAGTCGACATGTTGCAAATTATTATTATTATTTTACGCTTCAAATCTCCCCTTGTCACTATTATAATAAAATACAACAGGCTGACAAAATGTTGATGCTTATCAAGTTTATTGAAAGTCTTTCGTTGACATAATTCTTCGGTCGTCATTATATAAGTATATATATGCAAGGCTTATGCTTATTGTTATACTGTACTGTTTGTGGATTGCAGACGTATAATGAAGTAGGTAACAAGTACACTGACAACCTGCAATCGATAATGGTCAAAATTCCTGAATTTACGAAAATAAGTAGTGAATGAAATGATTATAAAAAATGTATTCATCAAATTACTCACATACCGTTCCAACAAAATGATAATTAATTGTGAATATTCCAGACGCTGTAATTCCCACGCTGTGATGGGTTATATCTTCTAATACCATTGCAAGCTGGTTTTGTTCAATTATTAACAATCGTCCATGCTCACATAGCCACGTTCTAAACCATCGTATCTGAAATCCAGACATTGCAAATTGCAACCGCCATGAATAATACGAATATGAATATTAATTGTTCTAGAATTCCTGGCTTATGCAGCTTACCTTTCTAACTACTTCCGCCGAAAATAGAAGAATGCATATAGCAGAACAATAGAAGAAAATGAGAACGAGCCTATTCACATAATCTGGAGTCATTAGCAAGTCATCAAAATATATTGCATAGTAAAACAACGCTTCGCCAATAAACGGAAGTATGGCATCACCCAACGCTTCGCCAATCAATGTCGACAAAGTTTTCAAAGCTTCAAATTGCTTCAACACATAATTCAACTCTGTTTTTGTTGACGCTCCTAGGTCAAAAGGCAAATCGTCGTCCTTTTCATGAATGATTGATATTTGGGAACAGATTTTATTTGTGAATCCAGATGCTGGAGCCCACAGCGATAAAACGTTTACCAAAATGGCCAAATCGACAAAGAAGCCTGTAATAAATCTAGATTGCATAATAAGTGCTTGAATAATTGCGAGGAAAGTGTCTCCTGATGAGATTTGTGATAGATCTGGTGAATTATTTCGACTTGTTCCGTTGACAAGAAAGAATGTGTAGTGAGCTTCTCCAACCAGTCGTCTGAACCACCAAGATGGTGACCAATCCCAAATGCTGAGAAAACTAGAGCCAAGAATCATTCTGACTATGCTTAAAATTGTATACGCGGCACAAAATATGGATATTGTTGTGATAGACTGAATCTGAAATTAAATTATTATAAAAATGTCAAAGAACGCCAACATTTAAGTATACTTTGTTCTGGTAACTTAACTCTGGTATATTAGCTTAACGGGTACCTTCCAAGGGTTGTAAGGAAGTAGATGATGATTACTAAGGAATCGGATAAGCCTGAGGTACGCATTGGGCTTCAGCCAAAATCCTTTCAGAATTGTCAATTTAAAAGCTACACTGGAGCACTCGCAAAACACAAGGAAGAAGGAAATTGGGTCATTGCTCTTGATAGTTTCAACTGAATATCGAAGCGTTGTCACTAGTTTGAGTGCACTTAATCCATTGGCTATTCCACATATGATCTATTAAAATCCAGAATGTTGTGTTATATTAAAGATTAAAGAATAAAATTAAAGTAAGCCACACGTGAAATCGTTTACCTGTTGTGGAAACCACTTATAAAGCTCGAATTGTCCTTCTCCCACTTTTCTAAACCGAAAAGGTGCCAATAGTAAATGATACGCAAACCAAAAGTATACATAAAGGAAGTTGTAATGCTCATTGCTACTAAAATATTGAGAAAAGCCATCAGAAGTAGAACTCTTGGAAGTTTTCACACCTTTTCCAGGCTGATTTGCTAGAAATGTAAAAATGTGAGATGGAGGAACTTGATGCTTACTACTTTTCATGGCATTGCCAATACGTCTCACTTTCTCTGACTGTTTGCATGCTTTCATGTATTAGAACTAACACTAAGTTGATGTAGCTCACTCACTTACTCAGCAGAAAGGGGTATTTGAGGAGAACGCATTTGTTCAACAATGCGTATCTATATGAGTACCAAATAATTATACATTATATGGTCTCTGAGAAAGCTTTCTTTACTGGACCTGAGAACACAGCTTCACATTTATGATGTAAGTGAAAACTGAGCTGTTGAATTGTCACTTTGCTTTGTAACGGCCATTTTCTCCTGACAATTTTCAAGTTTTCAGTCACCGAATGCTTATGAAAAGGAAGTTAAAAGGAGGTTCAAGTTTTGATGGCTTAGTGTGAATAGTGGTTTTGACAAGACAGGACCATTAAAATTTCTAAAGGACAAGGAGAAACACATAAAACAACATCTATAAATGGTGGAAGGCCATTGGAATGTGTTCACAAAGAATGCGTACGACAGCAAAACAATAAGCTAAAAAAAAGTAAAAAAACTCTTCTGTACATTCAACATTGAACCAGGTTAATTAGCTTGTTTGATATTAGATAAGCATAAATAAATATTGTTTACTAAAGTTCAAAGTTTACGGTAGCCCATTTTAAACGAATATATTTTGTTTGTCTGCTAGATATCCTCTGACCCTTTAATTTTGTTTGTATTCTGCAGCAAAAAAGAAAAGAATGGAAATTTATGACAAAGTCTACTATGAAATTTTAATGACAGACAACAAAGAAATGTATTCAATAAAAGTTCAAGCTGTTTCTTTTCAAAATATTTCTTTCTTTCGTTTAGTAACTTTTGTGCTGCCCTTCAGTTGTTTACATCGACGAAACCAACAGCATGTAAAATGAAGCCCCATACAAAGAATATAAAGAAACATGCTACATTACTACCAAATTCTCACATGTTATGCAAATTGTTCGAGTCAATATAACAGCCGCACGAAATAAGAACGTGAAAGTGATTTCTAAAGCCAAGCCAATTACTTTCTTGATTATATGAAAACTTTAGTCTCTACAATTCACAATACTTATCAGCAGCTCAAATCTTCATAAGAAAGTTTCAATAGAATGTGTATAATATGTATATTATATTGTATGTACATAATTTTAATTGTCACATCATTCACATGACTCATTACAGAAACGGAAAAGGGTATAATAATAACATAGAATAATTTTAATTTTTGTGCAACAAATTTAGCATAAAAAAGGATGCCATATTCCATCTATAAACACATTTGTAATTTTGATGTCAGAAACGACAAAATTGATTGATGAAAAACCACACTGTAAGTTAAAGCTTCGTCATTGGTCGGGAATTGATGAAAGAAAACTAATTCATAGCCTCTGATAGTCACAAGAAATAACGCCTAGGTTTCGATCAGCTATGTGGCCAAATGCTTGATAAGTCAAATCCAAGATTCTTCCTGCAACGAAGGGTCCTCTATCATTAACTACCACATCAACAGTTTGTCCAGTTTGTGTATTCCTAACTCGAAGTCTTGTTCCACATGGAAGCGTTTTGTGAGCGACTTTCAAGGCGTACCGATCGAACACTTCACCGCAAGCTGTTTGATGTCCTGCTGGAATTTCTCCATCTGCCCCATAACATGAACATTGTCCAGATTCTCCTAAAAATTGTAAAATATCCAGTATCGAATGTAAAACTTTATGCTTATGTATAATTTTATTTCATTTTTTCTTTGAGAAAGACTTGAAAAATGTATTTTATATAACCATTAACGGTCACCAAGCAAGTAACAACCAAGAGGGTAGTCAAAATAGCTGTCTTCATTCTGTCATAGAGGTTTAAATTACAATAAAAAAAGAAGGTAGTATTCCAAAAATTGTTAAAATGATAATTCCTTGATAAACTACTGAGAGTAGTTGCGTTGTAAGTTGTACTAATGAAGTGAAATATTGGAAAGAACACTTATTTTGCAAAAGCAGTTGTGTTGTGATTCTGGCTGGATGCAATATCAGACAATCACTGCTCACCTCGTATTTATATGATTCAGATGCAGTGTATCAAAAATATTGTAATTTTCCACTTTGCTAATTTGTCAACAACAATCTATTTTAAAGCCAGAATCGATCATTAAGTTTAAAATCGGCATATGACATGGTTCATTTAACAGTCTAAAACCATTCGTAAACATTTCTGAGGATTGTTAGGTATTAAACATATAATTACGCAAACACGTAAAAAATCGACAACTCGTTTAATATAGCATTAACTGAAATGAAATCGTCTACAAAACATAAATATTTATCAACCGGGAAAACAGAAACATGACGTGGTCTCATAGATATACAGGGAATAGTGTATATGTTTGTGTGGTCCATTCCAATTTATTATAAGTATTTACATTTCCTCTTTATGCAAGCGTATTTGGGTGTTTTAGTATCCATATTATGTGCATTACTTAGTACATGAACCTGGATCGGATTCGTGGAAAATGATGATAACTTTTTAGTTTAGGTTTGTGTATTCTGTATTAATGATTTCATACGGTTACATGATTTAGGAATGGAAATTATTGAGCTAATATCCATTTAACATGGTTCACCTGTTAAATTTATTTTTTGCGATAATTCGGGATTGGAAAGTATGATTCGGTATTTTAATTATGTATTTAAGCTTAAAATACACAATATTAGTTTTTCCCTTATTTCCTACGTATTTTTTGGAACAAAATAAAAATCTATGCAATTCAGTCGAAAGTTACTATCGGGTGGATAAAATAATAGCATTAGTAGCAATACCTATGAAGTAGTTTGGATTTGCCACCTCCTCTATAGCATGTAAGCATTTCCTGACAAAATTCTAATAAACTTCAATGGACGAATTTAACTTATTTGCTATAAACTCAACTCCACTTCAAAAATGCATTGTTTGAATGTTAACGGAGCACGTGTGTGTGTGGTGTGCTATGTAGTTTTCAATTCATACCTTTGGTATAGTAAAATATGAACATTGCACTTTCCTGTTAATTAATCGCACTTCTATCGTTGACTGGGTGGCTCGTCATCACTATCAATAATTATTATAATTTCCAGGAATTATAACAGCAGATAACTTACATTGACACCAGGAAAAGAAACATGCATAGGAAAATAAATTAATTCGAAGCTTTTACACATATTCACGTATTTATTCATGAATAAACACTTAAGTTTAATTTAAAGAAAACAGTTGGATAAAGCTTGACAAATTTATGTGCGTCACTTATATAATCTCGTAATCACAAGGGAAAAGACCTCTATCACGATCTTCCACAAGGCCAAATGCTTCATAAGTCAAATCGACAATTCTCCCAGGAGTAAAGGGACCCCTGTCATTGATAGTCACCTCTACAGTTTTCCCATTGTCAAGATTCCTCACTCGAATTCTTGTTCCACAGGCAAGCGTCTTATGAGCAGCTTTCATTGCGAAGCGATCAAATCCTTCGCCACAAGCTGTAGGCCAGCCCTGTGGAATTTCTCCTTCTGCTCCGTACCATGAACATTCTCCTGATTCCCCTGCAAATTTTATATATTTTCTATTTTAAAAATGGTATTCATATTGTGAAATATATTGAATAGTTTTCAACCGTTATGCAACGATAAATGGATCGTCCCCACATTTTTTCCAGGTTCTCTAACCATAGACTGCAGCAATTAGACAGGCCAGTATGAATCCCTTTAATACAACCAGCTTCATATTGACACGATAGTTTTGAATCAAGTATAACAATAAATTATGTTAATACTAAGTTATATTTCCGAATTTTGGGAATACGAAGATCTACCAATACGCAATGAAGACTTTGGTGTCGAGTGCAGTTAATCCTGTGACTGCAATGAATGCATAATGTGCATTTGATTAAATAGTAAACTGAAAGAAACATCCATATTTTATGTGATATTTAATATAGCAAAAGTATATAACATTTAATTAATATAACACACGTAGCGCATAAGTATATCTACTGATAAGTTGACATGATCGATGCTCTAATAATGTTTTGTATGATCAATTTTTGAGTATTCGTGTAGATTTGATATTTTGTGCATAGTCAGTATAGATTTTACGGAGGTTCAACGCAAAACAACCAAATCAAAATTATTCAATGCAGACAATATTGAGTCCAATTAATCCTCGAATTGATGCATAAAATTATGACATATCGATAATTAATTGATACAGATCGATTAAATTAGCTTTGAATTGCTGTTTCAAAGCACTGGTGTTTTCATTACTACTCATCATTTTCCTTTAAAATACACAATCGAGAACGATCAATTTATTGGATAAACTTTTCTGACGTGTTGAAAGTTGATAACTTTCACCGTGATGGATAAGTAAGTAAAGTACATCAGAACATATCGCATCATGTGTCGATCATCTCGTTCATAAGCATGTTTTGTATTGAATGAAGGCTGGGATGATATACTTAAGTATATGCTCCGAATTAGAATAGAAGCGACTGACGAATTAAAGCAAGCCACTAAAGGTCTAATTATATGCTATGTAAAATTGTTTGGGGGAACACTAATGTGTTATGTGTAATGTGTATATGTTTTCGTGTTAAAAATTATATTCGCTTGACAGTCGACGACCAATTCATTCCTCCATTTATCCCATCTAAAGTATTAATTTTACAGTATGAGGGATCGTCTCCGAAGGGTGAAGGGATGACTAACGGTTTAAACAAAAATCCAGAAAAAAACGCTGATATTTCAACAGAAACTTGCAGAAAAGTAGCGAATTATTAATTTTTAATTCATAAACTCTACCATTAGTAATAATTGCGATAGTTGCGGAATAAAATTCGTCCGTTTGATTGCATATTGTGGTGTTTCATCAAACACACACATCGCATATGGTACCGCTATCAATTTATATTATGAATTGATACTGAATCAGTGAGATGACAAGATTGCAAATTACTATAACTGGATTACTGTTATGCCAAAGGTGATACCTATATAGTTTCTAGATTTTGTTTGATTAGCGCACTGGATGACAAAGTAACCTTGAAACTTACTCTTATTACTACTTAATTTATAGGTCATCCTAGACATATTGCTAGAAAAGATGATAAGCCCAACACAAATATTTGATAGATAATATGAGTTTCAAGTATTTATGAGCCATCTGCTTTATGAATCGGTACATTAATAGTTCTAAAACTTTGCTTTCTGAATTTGTCCCGAATCCTGTAAATACCATTTAATCCATACTGTCGCAAGCATTTTTCCCTAGTTGTGTTATTTGCAAAGTTTGGAAAATAATATTATCAATGAATCTCTAGATAAGTTTGAATCTGGGATTTACTAGAAGTGATCATAAGAAGCGAGAGTCTGACAATTTCCTCCCCAATTTTCCTTCTCTTCTCAAATTAGTAATGGTGCACCAGGCCGAGGGCTTGCAGACGAGCACATCTCAATTTCTTTATTTATTTGACATCCAATATTGTAAAGATTCGAACTAACGCGACACACAAAATGGGTTCCTCCACCCAAGACATGGAAATCACATCAGTATCAAGCTATTCCCAACTGGCTTTTCCCACAGTTTTGGAAATTTATCAGAAAATATATATAGCAATGCAAGTGTCCGGAAGTAGCTGCTTCATTCTAAAAAAGCATCCCAAGGACACTCTTCAAAGTTCCCCAATGGATTCCATTCCACAACTGGGCTATGCAACTAACTCCCGATTTCTCTTTGTCTACTACGGAACCAAATTAGTTTCAGTTTTTCATCTTATCTTCTTCATCATTCGTTTTTTCAACTTGATCTCTTGTGACACAAAATTTTGTGAAGATAAAGGTGTTCTACTACTAGCTATAACTACCTATATTTGGGGTCTCGTCATGGTACTTGGTATTTATGCCTTGTGTCACTTAAAAAGAGCACAAATCTGTGACTTTTTCGGGAAACTTAATCAGCTTGATCAATTCATATTTAATGAAGGTATATCTCCCTAAATTATTGATATAATATTACATTTTTTCTCCATTTGAAAGCAACTTCTATTCATTCATGTTTTTAGATATGATGGGCAGACAAAAGTACATACAGAAACATTGGGTCGTCTATAACCGAGTCAAAATTTACATTCCAATCATGATATTCGTTTCTGTTGTGCTGATTGGAATGAATCATGCTAACCACCCCCGATTTCTAGCCCACATAACATCTTTGGCGTTGACAGAAGAGGGTGACACATTCTTTATGAACTGGAAAACCACATGCGTTACTATATTTTCCTTCGCCCTTGAGTTTTTAATGGTTATCTACCTCTACTTGGCATTGTATCAATTTTTATTCATGGCTATTGTTGTGGCAAGGTGTTTCAACTGGTGTCTTCAAGCTCTCACCCAACACTCTGCAAAACTATTTCTTGAGCAGGATAGCCAGGCCAGGGTTAAAACTGTGGAAACTGTCGTGGCAAAGTTTGAGCATATTCGAGGACTTTTAAATGAGTACAATGGAATTTTCAGTGGACTTCTTCTGTTTTGTAAAGGGATGCTTCTCATTGAAATTACCATAATGGCTTACATTCCTCTCAAGCGGATGTATATCCTCCCATTTTCCAGCATTCTCATCTTCTTTGCATTGGCTTCGCATTATGGGACACAAGTGGTGATGTTACTTTTTGAGATGGGGCGTGTGGTGAAAGCTTCAAAGCAGCTTCCGGAATTTTGGATGAGAAATCTTTTGGGATCTTCACAGCCCATTGGTTTTGATAAGAATGAAACATTAGCCAAGTTGAAAATGCTACTAGATACGTGCACACCTTTTGGGTTTGATTGTGCAGGATGCTACGTAGTTGACACGAATACACTTCTTACATTCTTTTTCATTGTTACATCATACCTTATTGTTTTGCTTCAATTACAGATTTGAAGGGGTTGGATCGGGATTTTAAGCTGTAATGTTTATTAGTTTGTGTTTCTAAATCGGTATATTTGTGCTATATACAATATATATGATGTTGAATTGCAAAATTGCAAGTCAATAAAGATTACTTACGGTTTAGAAAAACAAACTGTGTAGTTTACATTACTTTTATAGAGTTTGGGTCATTACCATATCTGATATCAGATATGATGCATACTGGATACTGGATAACGATTCATTAACAACAGTAACAGCAAAAACAATAATTGGTAAACTGGAAAAAGGTGACTCCCTATTAGGAATATCATATCAATATATTCAATATTGCTCTACCTTGGTTAACAGGATGTAAATGAACCATAATTTACGATTAATCCACCTACCGGTACCCTTTGTATAATCATCATCACCATAAACAAACAATAGCTGCTGTAATTTATCAACGAGAAATGATGCATAGTAGGTTATCATATCATTATTATATGATAATTATCAAATTTATCACTGACGCCCTCGGTGCGGTGGTCTACTGATATTGCTTATCTAATCAACGTTGGAGATGCGAAGCTAACAATTACCACTGCTTCCTACAACTGCAAGCAACTATACACATGCACATCTATTCACAAAATAAAACGTAAACCCCTGTTGTAATTTTAGAACTCGTGTTCGATTCATATTCATATAGTTAAAGTTAAAATACTTGTAATTTATATCGAAGATAATCAGACCAGCGCATATACTTAGGTATTTAAACCATTAGATTGTGCAAAAATACATTAGTATGTATCAAGGCACCAATCGACTGGTATTGTTGATACAGGAGTTATAAAAATAATAGTGATATATAGTATGATGATAAGCAAAAAACTCTCTATGCAATACGATATGATTTGCACCGACAAAAGTGGGCCCAACGGAAAACTTTTTACAATGAATACAAATTATATTAATATACATATAATATATCAACTTTTTAAGTTTCTAATATGCATAATGCTTCGTCTGCAATTTTTTAACGATACAAGCAGCAGTAATCTCACAACTGATAAGTTTGGAAACAGATGAGACAACTAAAATCAAAATCATTTTGTCATGCATGCATACTATTGCATAAATTCCTACATATATGAGTTCATATAGTTTATGATTTTATAAATTCATTAAACTATTTTTATACTCTCAAGTTTTCTAACATTTCGTGTTGATAATTAGTCTCCCACTTCGAGAAATTTTCACTTTTCAATTTAAAAAAATAAAATACACATAATTAATGCAAATGTTTACGGAAACAATATTTTTTTTACGACGATCAAAATCGCTTTAGTAAATGAATCAAATACCTTACAAAAATGGTTCATAAAATTTTGACGTGGTTTCTCTACATTTATGTTTTTAGCTTTAGCTGCCAGTTGCCGTACTTTACAGCAATGTGTGATATAATAATTAAAAACGATTCTTCAAACCAAATTGCATTTGCAGTGGGTAGTGATTTTGTGCAAACTGGATGTGGTTCTTTTCTAAATCCAGCCTACCTTATTTTATCGAACCCTTTTGATGCCTGTCGAATTCCTAAAGAACCTCCTTCCAAGAAAGACCGTATAGATAACAATCATTGGATTCTTTTAGCCGTAGAAAACAGTAATGATGCATATCCGAGTTATAAAGACTGTGACTTTAAAACAAAGTTTAGAAATGCTGCGGATGCAGGTTATTCAGCCATTATTATAGGGACTGAGGACTTTCACGAGGAAATTATCTTTCCCGGTCTTATAACTGAGGATGACGAAGAATTTATCGATGTCCATCTAATAAATCCTGCAGACATTAAAGCTTTATCAAAATATGCTTATCCTAAACCATTTGTAGTGATTCCTCCTACTCGCCATCGATGCAGGGAAGAGTATCGGAAAAGTTGGATAAGATCTCGTTACGGGTCTCACACACTTCGTCAGTGGAAAGAAATCAAACTAAGCATTTTTACTAACATTAAAGATGCATCGAATCTCATTAATCGGGCTTTCATAAGTCACCTCAGTATCTTACTTCGGAAAGCATCAGGTAAGAAAACTAAGTCATTTATAAGGAAATCATATTCAACATTATCATATTCCACATGGAAATTACAACGGATGCATAATATTATTTTTCTTTAACAAAATAGATTCAACAGAAACCCTTCTTTACTGGAGTTGTGTGGTAATAATCCCATTGAGTCCCATTGTGTTACTTGTGTATTCGTTGTTATTCTCTGAAAATTACTCTTACAAAAACTTGCCCAAAGGGGAGCAAAATGAACCGTATAGTGCTTTCCCCAGAAGAAATCAAAACGAATCTAGCAGCAAAGAGGATCCAGGATCAGAATGCAAGAACAATTTTACTAACGAAGATCATGAAGAAAAAATACTGTAATAACTTCAGCAAGGACGACCGAAAGAAGGAATACTGCAATGACTTCAGCAAGGAAGACCGAAAGAAGGAATACTTTAATGACTTCAGCAAGGAAGACCGAAAGAAGGAATACTTTAATGACTTCAGCAAGGAGAATCACGCGAAACAAAACTATGTGTTTAACGAACAGAGCAGACAAAGTAGACAAAATCAGAGCGATAAGCCGGATAAGCCCCCTCTTTTTCCAGTGAAAGGAGACTATACTTTGTACCACCGCATAAATTTGGGCATCAAACTAAACGCAATGCTAACGAAGGCTGAGGTAAACAGCGCATATCGCAAATTCGCACTCAAGTATCATCCTGATAAGCATCGTCATTTGGATGTTAAAGAAGTAGCTAAAATTACAGAAGAATTCAGATCTAAAACAAAGTCAAGAGATATTTTGCTCTCTTACTGCACAGAATAAAAAAATTAAATCACTGACATGAACTGAAAATCGTGGATTTATTAAAAACGAAGATGACATGGACATACGCCAGCGTTGTGTAAACTTGATTGAAAATACAATTTTCCAAGTAATTTGAAAGTAATTAATGGTTACCGTCTTGTATGCTCTTTTATTCTAGTTAAATAAATTGTTTTATCAATGAAATACCTGCACATGAATTAAACGATCTGTTGAATGAGTCATGTTTGGCTGCTTGTATTTTCGATTGGAACTACTTATTGTTTAGAAATTCAGTAGCTCAAAGCTGTTAAAATTGAAGATCGGAGCTCATAGACGTCAATGTTTAATATGTTGTAAATGGTCCGAAAAGGCCGTAAGTTACTTGAACCGACAACTATTGTTTATGCCAATATGCATTTTATCTTATCTCATTATTTGCATTCCAATGCTCTTCATTGTCAGAAAAATCAGAAAGAATTCCGCGGAAGTCGTAGGATGAAAGACTGAGTCATAGTCATGACTCATGTTACAAATTGTTGTGCGTTATGGATTGATGCTATAGATAGGTAAAAAAGGAATAGACAGAGAGAAAAACAGAAGTAATGTGAGTGCTACAGCAGCAGAAGGTCAAAGAGTACGGTACATGATTTATTTGTACTTGCTTATCAACGAGCTAAACTCATGAAGAACGAATAAAACCATAAAATTAATATAAATTTTAAACATATTGTCACTTGGGAGGCTACCCTATATATACGACGTTTTTGTTATGTGTGTTGCATAATTATTGAGATCACTTTTCGTACTAAATATTGTCCATGCCCAGCGAAGCTACTTTTGTGCGTGAACATAAGAAGTTTTTTATACGACCACAATTCTAACAAGTAAGCACATATTTGGGTTACTTTAAGATGTATCACAAAACGTTTTAATTCATGATGACGTCAATAAGAATGACATATTTGAGACAATGTATTAAAAAAATAAATGCATTTATTTTTCAAGAATTCCAAGGCAGAAGGCAAAAAGTAAACTGGAACAAACATTGCAGCTTGAATTGTAATCCGAGGAGGTGGTTTTGTGGAGTTGGAAGTGTATTCAGCATTCAACCTTTCCCCAACTTATGAGCTTTGTGGAGACAGGATTTACTGCCCTGTAATAAATACTGCCTCTACAAAATAATATAGACAGAAAATGCTATTCATGCACTACTCTAGGATACGTAATCCGATATAT
>JAANSM010001231.1:0-19974 GCA_036850725.1 Orchesella villosa | reverse complement strand
TCTCAAACATGAAATGAAGGTCTTCTTCGTGAAATACAACGATCCCATATATGTCAAGCTAGAAAAGCTAGATATTATGATCCGTTTGGCATCGCAAGCAAACATTGCGCAGGTGCTTTCCGAACTGAAAGAATATGCCACTGAGGTGGATGTGGATTTCGTGAGAAAAGCTGTGCGCGCAATAGGCCGTTGTGCTATTAAAGTTGAGCAATCAGCGGAACGATGTGTGGCTACATTGCTTGATTTAATTCAGACGAAGGTAAGATAAGCACTGATTGAAATGGAGTAACACAGAGACAGGCTTTAAATCTAACTTGATTTTTCTGCCTCTAGGTTAACTATGTGGTTCAGGAAGCTATCGTTGTCATTAAAGACATTTTTAGAAAATATCCAAATAAGTATGAGAGTATTATCTCTACCCTTTGCGAAAATTTGGATACTCTTGATGAACCTGAAGCTCGGTAAAAAAATAATAAATTGTCTCTCACAATTTCAAAAACATTTTAAAGAAATGTCAATCTTCATTACATATATTTGTGTTAAATGTAGAGCGTCTATGATATGGATTATTGGAGAGTATGCCGAAAGAATTGACAACGCTGATGAGCTATTGGAGAGTTTCTTGGAAGGATTTGCAGACGAAAATAGCCAGGTGCAGTTGCAGTTACTTACCGCGATAGTTAAACTCTTCTTAAAACGACCAGCTGATACACAGGAATTAGTCCAGCAAGTGCTCTCACTGGCAACTCAGGTATTAAAATGAAATACTTACTAAGTTGTGATTACAAAGCATTCCGGAAAACTTTAATAGTAATTGGATTTTTTTATAATTTATTATAAAGGATTTCTGATAATCCTGATCTTCGCGATCGTGGGTTTATCTACTGGCGTTTGCTTTCAACTGACCCTGCTGCTGCTAAAGAAGTTGTTTTAGCTGAGAAACCACTTATCTCCGAAGAAACGGACTTGCTGGAACCTACTTTGTTGGATGAGTTAATATGTCATATCGCTAGCTTGGCATCGGTCTACCATAAACCTCCAAGTGCATTCGTTGAAGGTCGTTCTGGGCTGAGAAAAGCATTGCCTGCCAAATTAGCGTAAGCAATGTGTTCTGGTTAACCATATTACAAGGTTTTAATTCTTAGTATTAATTTGAAGTTTATGTTTCATTTTTTTACAGAGGAGAAACTACCACCTCTGAGGCACCATCATCATCGTCATCATCTTGCTCCGCAAGTAATTCCATCTCAAGATTCGCTCATTGGCGATTTACTAAGTATGGACATCAATCCTCCAGCAGTCATACAACCGGCTCAGCCTGCACCGTTTGGAGGTGGCGTGGACTTACTTGGTGGTGGTTTAGATGCATTGGTAAGGATATTAGGAAATGATTTTTTAAAATATGGTGTCATACAAGTTGGCCATTTAGTTATACTATACTAACTGCTTTGTCTAATAGCTTGATGTTGGAGTTGGTAACACTGCTACTGCCCCACCACCAGCACAAGCACCGATGGGAGGTGGATTACTAGGTGATATCTTTGGTTTGGCCCCTTCTACAACGACATATGTTGCACCCAAGACCTTATGGTTGCCAGCAGTGAAAGGCAAAGGGTTAGAGATATCTGGAACATTTATCAGGAAGTAAGTAAAAGATTCTATGTACATCTTTGTCTTCTTTGGATTCACCTTGTTACATATGGAACGTTCTTTATTTCGTTATTGTAGAAATGGTCAAATCTCAATGGAAATGACTCTCACAAATCGTGCCATGCAAGCTATGAGTGGCTTTGCTATTCAATTCAACAAGAACAGTTTTGGTGTCATTCCAGCACAGCCTTTGCAAGTTCCCAGCCCTCTAACTCCTAATCAATCGTGTGATGTATCTCTATTATTGAATACTTCTGGACCAGTCCAAAAAATGGACCCACTAAACAATTTGCAGGTATGTTGTGTTACATTCAATCTATGCACCGGATTATTTCTATGGTGGGACAAGAAATAAATTATAATTTTATTCAAACGTTTAATTTAGGTTGCAATCAAGAACAACATTGATGTCCTATACTTTGCTGCTCTCATTCCACTGCATGTGTACTTTACTGAAGACGGTCAAATGGATAAACGAATTTTCCTTTCTACCTGGAAAGAAATTCCTACTCAGAATGAAGTTCAATACAATCTCTCAAATATGACTCACAATTCTGGTAATTTTACGAAAAATTTCTATGCATCATCAGTTTATATCCAGTTGAGTTTTAGAACCATTTACCAATTAGAGTATTTATTTATTTTCAGATACTGTTGTTCAGAAGATGCAGCAAAATAACGTGTTTACTATCGCCAAACGCAACGTTGAGGGACAGGATATGCTCTATCAGTCAATCAAATTGACAAACAACGTGTGGGTCCTAACCGAGATCAAAATTCCACCTGGTGGAAGTTTGTTCACGGTAAGTGTATGTATATTTTCTTTTCTCCTCAAACTTATAATAACTTAACTTTTTTTACTCTCTACCGATCATTTGAAAAAACATCCGACTAACCATACTTTTCTTTGTTGCATATTGCAGTTAAGCGTGAAGTCAGTGACTGTTGACGTTGCTCCAGGCGTTTATCAAGCCTATGAAAACATTCTTCGGTCATAAATCCTTTTGGGAAACAATATATCCAGCAAGTGTAAGAAAAAATAAGTAGAATTATTGCTATGATAATAATTTGTGTCCGTGTAATTCTGCCGTTAATAAAATCAATGTAGGTTTTAAACATGTTCCATAAATACAAAGCATTTATCTTATTGTTATGATGAAAACGTCAATGATTGCTACTCATGTGGTGAGAAAATTATAGTTAATTATTCGCATTTTTTGTTGCAAACAAGATTCAATGGCAATCAGCCATGTTTGTTACTATTCCACTGGCTTTAATGAAATTTATATTATTAGCGTGTAGCTCTTTTGAATTAACCTTAGTCATAGTTGACCGTCACAGAACATGTAATTCTCTCTACAAAATGACCTAGAATAGAAAAGACTCAAATTTATCACTGATGAGTAAAAGTATACCATGATTTACGTGAGTACGTTGTGAGTAATTCATTTTAATTGCCATGTAGCCTATACATTTGATAGTATCATATATACATAAAACCCATCCATTTTTCACAGAGTTCTGTCAGCATCAGCATTAAACGGCTTCTTGTAGCAAGCAACAGTGGGGCACTCTGGCTTATTTAACATCATTGGTCGCATTTTATTACGCTATCATCAGATGTAGGATTAGAAACGGAAGGGAGAAAGTCAAGGAAAGCAGCATTTTATGAGAAACCTGTTATTGAAATTGGATGTTCCATACTAGCATATAAAGCTGTCTACTTTAACACAACTAATGGCCGGATTTTTTGCTCACATTGCATTGCCTAGTCATGTTCAACTTATAGACAAAATATATATTTTCCAGATAGTTCGACCACCTGCCATGCCAGATTACCTACATATTAGTTGTGTTATGTTGGTTCTTTCCTTCTTTCAATTTCAACTCCTCAGAGATTACCAAATAATGACAAAAACCAGTGTGAAAAATCTAGTGTAGAGATGAGGTTTTGGGCTCTTCTGTTCTTACTCTGCAGTCACCGATTTTGATATGAAATGTGAAATGAAACTCCTCCGAGATTACCAAATAATGACAAAAACCAGTGTGAAAAATCTAGTGTAGAGATGAGGTTTTGGGCTCTTCTGTTCTTACTCTGCAGTCACCGATTTTGATATGAAATGTGAAATGAAACACCTATCCCAACAGCTCCGGTTGTAATTGGGTATAGAGCATAACGTTTCACAATACTCTAAAGTGAAAAGTATCCCCACGCCGAGTCACACAGACATTCTTTCCAGTTAGCATTATTATTAGAGAGGCCACAAAGCTTTGGAACTTTTTGAGAGCGAGAACAGGAGCATGTCAAAATAGGGCGTTTTGATGTATGTATGAAATGTTGCAATCCTTCTAGATATCAACTTTCCAGCAGAGGTACGGTTTTTCTGCACTCCATCATACGTTTTATTCATGGAACTCATACATCGTCATTCTAGACAGAAAGGCAAGTGCTAAATTAATCACATTACCTAACATTTGATCGACATGCTCACATACGTACATATATATACTTCGAGCTGGTGTTACTTATTGCATTAATTCCGCAGTGCTGAATTTAGCAGAATCAAACAAACATTTGGGGCAAACCGGATGTAATAAAGTTGCAGGAAACAAATGGAACTTATGGGCAATGTAAGACGTTCAATAGTGTAAAATATTTCTCATTGCCACATAAAATAAGAAAATTGAAAACTCTTTGACTATATGTCATAAACAAATTCGTACTTTTGGTACTATTTGTATGATTTTTTTAAGTAAATACGAATTAAAAGTTATTAAATCAATAGGGATCATTGAATTCATCCAAAGTCATAAGTCACACTTCAAAATTGGCTTAAAAACTTGCTTAATAGTGCTAGCTGCCAGACTGATATGAAACAGAGAAACGATTAGCTATAACTTGGCAGCGACTAGTGAGTTAATAATAAGAATTCCGACAAATCATTGAGGTACGTCGTCAGTGCATATTTCGTCGCAGCTGGAAAAATACAATTTTGTTGTTGGTGTAGGTGTGACAATTTAGCGATGGGAAAGGGAAAACATGTTTAGAACTGAAAATACGCATAAACCTCTCCATATGATGCTCATTTTAATGCCTTCTAAAGATATACCCATGCATCGTAAGTATCAGATTTTGAATGGTGTCAACTATCACTCCGCATGTTACAATGTTAAACTGAAAATGTATTCGAGTGACTGACATTAACTTTAACGTTGCAGTGATTATTATGCTCGTTGATGCTACAGGCTGGGGAAAAAACACGGCATTCTGTTCACGTCAGCATTGGAAATATAGTACCAGCACTTTACATTACTACCAACATGTACTCTGCACGTATTATTAACACACATACCCAGATATAAATAGCGTAGTGTGGGCAACCACTATTAAAAGTAAATGCATAAGCATTTCGGAAAAAATTGGAGGAGGTTTTACATTACTACCAACATGTACTCTGCACGTATTATTAACACACATACCCAGATATAAATAGCGTAGTGTGGGCAACCACTATTAAAAGTAAATGCATAAGCATTTCGGCAAAATTGGAGGAGGATGGATATTTTTTTGCACAAAAATTGTGAATGTGTGAATACATAAACCTTTTGCAAACGGATTATGCACAATATGCAAGAATTATTGTAAAAAACATATATTACAACAGATTTACCCTATATTTTATGCTTGGTTGATGATGACGGTTGGGTAATCTATTTTTATTGTCTTCATCACATCACCTGGAGGAAGTTTGCATGCTCAATATTACCACCAGCAATAACTCTGTTGTTTATTTTATATTCATGTTTTGTTGTAGAGAGAGAGAGAGGGAGTGTGGTATTTTAGTAGTGAAATCCTTTTGCATACTCATGTGCTCACCATATTACACAATGATGTTCTCTATATACACCTCTGAATTAGAAAAAGGCTCTCCTCTCTCCAAGCTCTAGAGTAGAGAGCGAGAGCTGACACACACTTTTCGTAGGATTTGCAAAGCATTGACAAGGAAGAATTTTAGCTCAAGGCCACCATGCAGAGTATATATGGTGAAAAGTATGCCTTAGCCCACAGAGTATGAAGGACTTCAAGGAGAAAGTCCTTCGAGACTAGGTTGGTTAGAGAAAGACCGAATATTTGGCGTTCCTGCCGAATTCAAGAGAACTCATGAAGCACCTTTGAATCGTTTGTCTCATGTCTCGGCATACACACCACTTACTCACACTCAGGTTAGTCTACAAGGAGCCACTCCCTTACATGTAGTAAGTTGCTTGGCTGCCTTAAACGAAACGGCCATATGTATGTATGTACATACGCGTACGTAAAAACTTTTCCCCCAAAAATTTCAGTTATATGTAACGGGCCAAAAACTCCTACAACAACAGGCTTATAGCGTATCATCACTATTTTTCCATCGATTTTACGCTGCTCTTTCTTAAAAAAATACACTTGTTTCCCCAAGCACACGGATACCGACGTCATTTGATTGATTCAACAATGCTAAAATGTAAATCAAGTGCATGCTTTTTTTCCTCTCATTTCAGCTAGGTTTAATGAAATGGGGTTCGGGAAAGACTACACTGGCACTTCTTCAAATTGGAAGATCAAATTTCATGTATCGAATATAAACGAAATCTCTTTACTAGTATAGAAGACGGGACACCTGCTAGATTTTAATGTGCCTTAGTCATCCTCCAATCATTTCACTGACAAGTGACGACAGCAGCCAAAAAGCATATTCTTAGACTAAGCTTCTTCCTTCTTAGGATTGTAAACGGCAGAAGTAAATAAACAGCATCAGATTACGCGCATAAAATTCTTCTTATCTGAAAATAAATCCTTCCCGTACCAATCTTTTATGTTAGAGTTTATTGAAGTTTTTAGATCTACTTAGGATCTGTGCACCCACATTATGTAGCACAAGGAGAAAGAGTTCCGGTTGGTAATAAAAAAGAAATTTCGTAACAGTTAATAAAACCATTTAAGCGAAAAGATCTAAATTTTTATGAGATCTGAAATTCGACCTTGCTCACCATTCAAATCGTATGCTAGCAAATGTGGCCGCTCTATACCAGAAGCTAATGGTTAACTCTTATTTTCCACATTTATGGGATGCACCTTGTCTTCAACTTCAGTCTAACATAACTGCAAAAATAGCAAAAGAAGAGGTGTAATCAAAACAAAATTTGCATGGTAAAATAGGAAGTAACATCACGAAATATCCGATTCATATGATAAAATCATCTAGTTATGCAAATAACCATATTTCAAACTAAAGTAATAAGGAAACGAGCATTCCATCATGAATACCATCCGCATCACCCCAATTTCATTTTGACTGCAATGAAATTGTGATGCGTGACAGACAACGACAACATGCAACAATTCAACGGGTTTCACCTCCATAAAGACTGCAATCTTCCATCCGATACATAAATGGATTTATTGGAGCGTCTCCGGAAATTTCTTACTTTTCAAGGAAGTGAATGGAAGGTTGAATTGATAGTGACAGTCATAGTAAGGTTTACTTTTCTGTCTGAGTTTTGCATAAATGTATACTTATACAGCCTTCTTAACGAGAAGTCTTGGAAAAAAAAGTAAAATATTACATGTACATGGACAAAAAACGTGGCTATTTTATTTGCTATTAGTTCACTTCCCGACTCACGTTCAGTTGATAGACAGGAAGGCAGTTGGTTTTACTGACATGACATGTCTTAAATTGACTGAAGTCTATTCCCGATCGATTGAGAATGAAATTAATAATAATAATTTCATAGTCTTACCTCCTCCGTAACTACAAGGAAATGAGTGATGTCAACCCCACTGAACAATACCTACATGTACTTTGTATAGCTATTTAAAAGTTCTTATCGTGCCTCTACAAAAACAAATGGTGGCACTGAAAATTGCGAAATCTTTTATACTCCATGTTATGCCTGACATCCGACTAGCCCCATGGCACTAAACACGTTAACGTCGGCTTCATACCTTTTTTGCTTAAATGCTACTTTGGATTCATACAAAACCTAGCATTATGTGTGGTAACGCTGTCATCAAAATGATCATTCTCTCTCTCCCTTTTGCTGCAGCGTTCAATACTTTCTTTTGTCAAGTGTGACAAAATCAACATTTACGTAACATCTGGCAACATCATTGAGCACATCGATGAGTTGTTTGCTCAAGATTGTGTTTATTATACATTAAGTGAAGAATCCGTGGTCGGTGTTTATTTTCCTGACGCTGCAAATTTCTTTTTTACTCCTTCTTTTTTTTGTAACTCTAGTAGTCGTTTTTTTCAAACTTACTTGAGCATACTGGAGACGCACAATATACTGCAATGTGCATACCTAAAAGACTTACGTGGGCTTCCTAGTGGTTCGTGGGCAGATATGAAACTACATGCAACGGAGGATGTCGACGACATTGAAGTCATTTTTTTATGTTTCATCCGAATATTCCAAATGCTACTGTAGTTATTGGAAACAAAACGCTAAGGATAATACATACATGTGTGTGTCTATATATTCAAAAGTGTAATGTATCCACCCATCCGAGCCAATAGTATATTATTCACTTTTCACTATTTATCCATCCTTTGGTAGTAGAGTAGGTTGTAGCAAATAGTACTTAGCCAATCCTCACCAATGTCATTTTGTGTTTGGAATAATTTATAGTGTGTGCCACAATTTTGTATTCAAACGAAATACAAGTAGGTAGCAGTTTTTAAAAGGATGTGTATATAGTGACCAACAACCGTTGTCAGTTACATTCTACTCCAACCGATTTGCAAATACGGGTGACTTGGTTTATGGCATAACATTAGGTTTTTCCTGTGTGTTGGGGCAAAATGAACATTGGCTGGTGGTCATAATAGTTTAATGAAATGTTTCCAGCACAGCACAGTCCATCCATCAGTATGCTTACATTATGTATGTGAAGTTGGCTCTAAAACACACATTCGCTTACAATGGATAATAACTTTTTTTTTGTAATAGTTGTTTTTATATGGCTTTCAAAACTCTTTGCCAAAAAGGATTCAGTAAATTCCTTCCTTCTTTTGGTCATTGCGGAAAGAAATATCTACCACATTTTTCTTTATCTGCTGCGACTTGAAAAAAGTGAAATGGATAGTATCAAGTATAGAGCTGTGGTGCAGAGTAATAAAAAATAAATGGTATGGTATGATACTTAAGGTAGTGAAAGCAACAGTTCACAAAAGAGTTGAAAAATGGAAAGCAAAAGTTAAAAGAGGATAACAAGCGACTTTACAAGTGATGGATGTATATATATAAGTTATAGCATTAATTTAACCTTACATACACATCCTCGCAATAATGATGAAAAGTAAGAAAACATGCCTTTTCAAATTTAACCTAGCAACTGATTGCTGAAATGCAAACAGAGTTTACTTGTTTTTTTTATTACGTATATTGTCTTTAAAGCAAGTATTTTTTTTACACATTTTTACTCTTTCGTAATGCCGCTATTTTCACTTACATATTCCGGACATTACATCTAAACGTTGGCCTTCGTTGCTTTAATTTTCCATTCCATATTTTTTTCACTGAATGTCTGAAACCCTGATTTTCAAAATTTGCATGTACTTTCGATTACCAGCTACTAGCTGGATTAGTGAAACTAGAATTTTATTACGGATGAGTTAGAGCTATAGCCACAGTACCGTAATGTAGGTGGCTGTGCTTGCTTGAGTTGAGATAGGAGAATGGGGAGTAGTGAAATTGGAATAGTAATCATTCATGTGGAAGGATTGTGCAGAATGTGAAATGAAACCAGGTTCATACTTGCTTCGTTAGACATAGGAGAAGGATAAAACCAAAGCCTCTCTATATGACGTTGATTTTCACAAAACCTCTTTTCAAATAATATTATTGTGCAATTTAAAAACTCCATTACTGGAGTTCCTACATGACAGTATACTATATAGAACAAACTATTCTCATTTCAGCACATCCATAACGTTTGAATTTAAGTATAATATGCATATACTTAACAATGTTGTACCGAGTTTGAAGTTGAGAAGGAATTTAGGCAAACAACTGCAACTGGTAGAAAAAGGGGTAGGAGTAAAGAAATGTGTTTATATAAAAGTATTACGAAAGCTATGACCTACAACAACATTATGCATAACAATTCTATGCTCCGAGGTTATTAACAAACTTTAATCATTGTAATAAAGACTTTTGCTTAAAAAGTGAGGTAACGTCAACTTACTACTTACAGAACTACCTTGTGTCCTAGATTACCCGGTTTTAGGCATTTTCGTATATTTTAGTAATAAAATACTCACTTTAATTTAGATGGAGACGACAGTCATAGTGAATAATAAGTTTTGCATTAGGACCTCTATTGCACTTTCTTGTGTCTTCCCCAATTCACTTTTTTTAAGACTAGCTCACTGACCTTTAACATTTATTGCCATTGTCGTGGGCCAAAGCATCAAAAACGGGAAAGCCCCCGACATTTCAACTTTTAAGGAGGAGCAATAAGCATGTCACTAAGAAGTTGGAAGTAAGTAACAAACCACACCTACCTAATCATCAAAAACCTAGCATAAGAATTGGGCTTGAAAATTAGATTTTGATAGAAAGAAAGGTTGTAGATAAAAAGTACTATTACAAAAATGGATTAATGGATAAACTTTCGATCAGCTCTCAAAACAAAGCAAAGTCTTACAAATACAATGCCTTTTCACATATATCAAGTTGAAACTAATAGTTTTTCCATTGATGTTGATAAACAAGGTTTAAATGAGTCACGGTCACATATGAAAACGTGGCATGCATTCCATTCCAGCTTATGATGTTTTGATGATGACAGTCATTTCCAATTGAAATCTGAATAAATAATTACAATTTGGTGCATGAGTGTTTTCCGTAAAAACCCAATTTACTACACAATTTACCGGCATTAATGAAATATTTAACACGTAGACCTTCATATCTCCACTAATGCACTCTCATCTCGATGCTATCATCCCATCACATCACTGACGTAATGCTAATGTACTGCATGATATGGGCATGATAGCATTAGCTTGACACTGACTGCAACTCACTCACTCATTCATTTCATCTGTGCGTTACTCGTCAATCGTGCTATACCATCATATTATCAATATCATCATCATCTAAAATATTTCACTTCACTTGCGAACAAACATACATATATATTATGCCTACTTACTCAATATGTATACATCAATTCTGATTCCTGATTCTCAACCTAAACTTCGCATGTCTTTACTATAAGCAAAGTACATATAACATAACCTTTATCAATGTTAATCGTTTTAGACATTCATTCAGCTTCAACCTTTCATCTGACGAGATTTATCAATTATTAATATATTATCGTCATCTAGGTAGATGTATCAACATTAATATTACACAAAGTGAACAATACCACGTCGACAGCAAACTACTTACAATGCTTCATAAAGAATACATCATCATCAGTTCTTTTGCTTGCACATGCTTTTTTTCTCTCTTCTTTTGTAGATAGCCCATAGTGTGCCCACATCTACAATGAAAACATTATTACTATCATGAAATCATGAGGAGTTGAAACTTTTTTTCGTCCTTTTGTTAGAAAAGTCACTACCTAAAAGAGTACGTTATGTTATAAGCTTTACATAATCTGGTGAGGGTACACGAAAAAGTAATCTCGAAGAAAGTCGGTCACAATGAAACATTCCTAAATCTACTTTCACTTGCTCAGCAATGCAGTGTGTATGTGTGTGTTGGAGAAGAGAGAGGAACATTGCGTTACAATCAAATGTAGCGAAAGACAATGAGAATAGGACTTTTTTGCATGGAGGAAGCTCCCTTTTAACAACCATTTCTGTTCTCTTCCCTTTTCATACGATGTAATACAATATAATGACGTCTTTTGTTAGAGAAGAACATATTAAGATGCCAAGCTACGCGAAATGAAGTGCTATAGTCATAGAACCTTTTACACCATTTCAAACTTGAACTGTCAAGCCAAGTTGCTCCATTCTTTCCTTTGCTCAGCTTTAGCTTCACCATTTTCTCGCTTCTCAACAACCTTGTTAGACTTTATTCAATGGAGACGCTGTTGCTGGTGAATCTGATATTTCAATACATTATGAAGCTGTAAACAGCGGGGGTAAACTAATTTAGTAACTTTATTAGTTTTAACTTAGTACGCTTTAATTACATTACTTTCATCATACTCGTCTTGTCTTGATGCGAGATGAAATGTGAAATATGTATCTAATAATAACGTAAGCATTGCATGTTCCCGTCTCTAGTAAAATCTCATTTTGTAAGGGAATGTGAAAGCTTAAAGCACAGTCCTTCAGGGAAATTTATATTCAAAACGAAGTTTGTCTGGATATTCTACTCACAATGAATAGTAGTGGTTTGCGTTTGTAAGCACTGTTTCATCCATCAATTAGATAATGGGTCGCATAGTTTGATGGGTATAAAGACAAGTAGTTTTATTGTTTTATTATATAGAGCAGAAACTGGATAAGTAGATGAGCAAGGGTGTGAATGAGGTATAGCCGCAAACCATTAATACTTAAACAACGATTGACGATATCTTTCTCATAAATTATGCTGGTAAACTGCATAACACCTTTCTTTAGATATTCATGAAACGGGCGTGTTGTACACACATATGCATGAATGTATGAACATTCTACTACTACTATATCTGTCAAGGAGAAGACTCGAGATCAAAGGGCATCCCTGCTATCGTGTCATTAAAACCTTACATCATTTCAAGTTCATCGCCATTTACAACACCTTAAATTGAGTAAGTTGACGTTGATGAGAGATCTTGGTTGAAGCACCCAGTCAATCCATGAACAAACATTGGTACCTCAAATTGGTACATGACTTTGCTTGCATTTTGCAACAGGAAACTTACAACAAAGAGCAAGTCTCTTTCTCCTCTTCTGCTTGTCAACTCATTCAAACCTGGCTTCTAGTTGCAGACGAACGGTCGAAGATAAGAGTCGTTGAGCACCGTCACATAGATAAAACTCGGTTTTGTAACGCATGCATCCAGCTAAAAACGCTTATATACTAACACCAACGCTGCTCTTCCTTCACACTCAGTTTCCACATTGTGAGCTGAGCTGAATGGGTACTTTTACGTAGAATTTCTATGCAATCATATGATGTACATTTTTTCGTCACACTTTCAGGACTCCTTTCAAAGTTTTCCCCTAACCGACTAAGCTTGGGGATTATTGCAGTTGGGTCGATAGATTTGGCGTTAGTCGGCTTGCTAGCACGTGTCCATAACTTTTATCCAGCTAAGCTAGACTACCACATTGCCAGATGCATCAAATCAATGTAATATGATTATAGCATCGTTTAGATTATTTACGGTCTAAGACAGTCGTGGGTAGGGTACTAGCGCCCATATTCGGGAAACCGGGCACTGGTCAATGGTGTACTTGAAAATGTGCCGGTATGCGAGATAATAGTAGGTGTCCAGTGAGTGCTGGACGCTTTGAGTACTGAAAATTCATTTAATAATCCACCACTGCCCATGCCCTAGTTGCGCGGTGGGCCGGTTCCCAAATATTTTACGGAAAGTGCTGTCACCCAATGTCGAATGTTACGGGTTTGCAGTTCTGAGCATGACATGACGATGATTACGATGAAGAATCCGCAAACCAGGTGCAAAAGGTTCATAGTAAAGTTCGGAGTAATACATCTAAATACATTTTTTGTATAACCGTCGTACCAGCGAAATTCATAGACACAAACATGGAGTATTAAAATAGTAAAACCAAAACTAGTCGGTGTCCTCCACTCTGGTTTCCTGACCATTTGTGGTTCTCGAGCAGAACCCACAAGTCCATGAATCGGCTCACTTGTAATCCGCAATCATCGGCTCATTTGATATACTGCATCGACTTCTCAGCCGCTAACAAGTCTACGTGGAGTACATACGGACCCAGCCATGCATAACAGAAGCACATATTCTTCCTCTTCTTGCTTGGGAATGGAATAACCTCCACTTTGACTCTAACTGTTCGCAACTATGAGCATAAGACTTGTGTATACATTGCAAATCCTGGTAGAGCTAGAGACTAGAGCATTGAACAAAAGCAGACGAAAAGTAGAGAGATAGATAGGAACATCGGTTTAAGCAAGCAAACCACACACACACACATATTCTCAGTGGGCTATGTGCGAGAGGCAGACGAGCACACACATACACACAAGAGCGATTGAGTGAATGGAGTGAGTCAAGTGAGCGAAGTGAAGGTAAAAAGCAGAGCTAGTGCTAAACTGAACAGAGAAGAGATGAGAAAAAGAGCCTTTTAAGTTTGCGTACTTCTATTCCTCATCGACTATTACAATATAACCAACCACCAGCACAACACAACCAACTGGTCCAAAGAACAGTCCCAATTGCTTTTGGTGCTATTTCTCTCCTTTTTTTCTAGTGTACCGTGTGGTGGTAGGCCAGAAACTGCACTACTCTTGTTCCTCTCGAAAACTACCACTGCTCCGCTGCTTTTTACTATTACTCATCTCAACCAACTGCAACGTGTCGTCATCCTTCTTTAGTTTTTTAATTTATCAACTTATTTTTGTATAGCTTGTACCTAATACAAAGTGTATTATCGAGAGCGAAGTGGAGGGGACGAAGAGGACTGTCAAAAAAATTGTCAAGTGTCAAGTGCTCGTGCTCCAGTTTTAGAAATATTGAGAATAAATTTTTTTTATTCATGTCGAAGTCACCTAGTTTTTAGAGGAACGGATAAACCAGCAACGGAACGCAACGTCGTCGTCGACTCAACCTTTTCAACAAAAAACCTTTTTTTAAGTTAACCTAAAACAACATACCAAAATGCTCATCAAAGAATTGTAAGTTAATATTGTTTTTTTACAAAGAAATTTTTACTCAGCCTTAAATATTTTTCTTGGCAATCAGCATGTACCCTCTATTGATCCATCAGATGGGATGTTTTATGCATAGTGTACATTCATAGTATTGGATATACTGTGCTAAAATAACAACAATGTGGGTTGATGATCATGATGGTAATGCTGATTGTTGGGAAGAAATAAGAGTACTTGACCTTGGTTTCCATTCTTTGTGTGATTATTGGAAACAAAAAATTATGCTTTGGATGTTAAATACTAATCAAATTGGGCGTGTTTTTTGTTCTTCTTTTTTTTTTGATATAGCCGAGTTGTGATGCCCGTTACGGTAGAGGAGGTAAGCTGATCTTTTAATCATTTTGTTATGATATTAATCAGTTAACGACAGCTTAGTTAGTGCTTGTGCGACACAGTGAAAGTTACAAAACATGATTTGCCATTTATATCGAATGATGGTACTAAATAAAATGTTCCAGCTGTGCCATCACCATCTGCTGTGTGCTTTAAATGTGCTCGGTGTGTAATTTTCAAGGTTATGGAGTTTTTATATTTACTAATGATCAAGATTTCCCAAAAAAGGCGTTAATAGAGCTAACGCAATAAGATAGTTTTTATTGACCATTAAAACAGTATTCAAAGAGAGAGGCCTTAAATGTTTTATGTCTTTCACGTGTTGCAATTAAAAATGAATGACTCACGTACCAAAGCTCCAAAAATTGTTGGTACTAGGGGAGAGGATGGACCAAAGTGCGTGTAAAATACTGAATGATTTAGTCAATTATGAATTATTCTTTTGTTTTAGTATCAAATTGGTCAGCTTTACTCCGTGGCAGAAGCCAGCATGAACGAGACTGGCGGAGGAGAAGGAATAGAAGTCGTCAAAAATGAACCATTCGATAATGTACCTTTATTGGGCGGACGGTATTCGAAGGGGCAGTATACATACAAAAAGTATCATTTAGCCAGGTAGGATGAAGAGACAAGTCTTTTGGCTCACATTTTGATTGACTTGCTTAGAATAGTTGGAAATTAATGTATGCACTTTTTAATTTTGCAGCAAAGTTCCTAGTTTTATACGTATGTTGGCGCCCAAAGGGTCTATGGAAATCCACGAAGAGGCTTGGAACGCGTACCCCTATTGTCGAACGGTCATTACAGTAAGTAGATAAGGTTTTGTTGCCTTAAGTATTATGGCTAAAAGTGCACCTTATGTTTTTGCCTTTTCTAACGTTTAAATTTTATTTACAATAGAATCCAGGCTACATGAAGGAAAACTTCATCATAGTGATAGAATCCCTTCATTTACCAGACAAGGGTGATCAGTATAATGTTCATGAACTTAGTCCTGAGAAACTGAAAATACGTGAAGTCGTCATGATAGATATAGCCAATGACTCTGTTGCAAACAGTGATTACAAGCCATCAGAAGATCCAAGCAAATTCCATTCAAACAAGTCTGGTCGAGGTCCCCTCACAGGGAAATGGCAAGATGTTGTAAGTATACAGCTGAACAAATGACGTTTCACACGCATATACATAGAATTCTTCATAGAATTGAAGTCATAAGTAAGGCTATAATCCTATCGTTCCCATTTTAGGTTGACCCCGTGATGACGTGCTATAAATTGGTTACGGTTGAGTTCAAGTGGTTTGGGCTTCAGAACCGTGTAGAAAACTTTATTCAGCGAGCTGAGAGACGGTTGTTCACAAACTTCCACAGGTAGGCAAAATTTAACTTAGTTTTCGTTGTTAATTATTAAATATTCAAAATATTGCTTGAGAGTGCTATAATTTTATGCTCATTGTAACAATTTATAGACAAGTATTTTGCTGGATTGACAAATGGCATGGAATGACAATGGAGGACATTCGGCAGTTGGAGGATAAAGTTCGAGAGGAATTAGACAAGGTAAGCATCAAAATTTTGGGAGTAACACATGCTAATTTAAATCAGCTGATCACTAATCCATTTCCTGTTTCATTATTTTAGCAACGAGGTAAAGGAGAAGTGCGAGGTATGAGAGCAGATATGGATTAAGCAAAAATGCAAATTAGCGAATGAAAAATTAGGAGCCACATCAAAATCGTCAAATTTATAGTTAGACGTAGAAAACAAGAATTTAATTGGATGTACGATAAAATTCAGACGGAAGCACGCTCTATCAGATCATTTAAATGAATTACAAGGATTAAATTAAACGTATAAAAATAACACAATATTAATCCATAAATAAAATATTTAAAAAAGTTGATTGAATGTTGGTTTGAAGTAACGTATGTTGGATTTAGAATAATACTAATCACAAAAAAAAACTTTTCTTTCTTATATCACTATCTGTGTGAACAATGTTGCAGAGTAGTCAGAAATGTCACATTGGCCAAAAAAACAAAGCTAAATAAAAAGTGAAACAATATAAAATATATTATAATTTCCCCTGTGATTTTGATTTTATTGTATATGTTAATTTATTTCATATTTACATACATTTTATTGAATTATTGGAATTTGTTTCTATTGGTTTTCCTCAATCTGCTGGAGTTGATCCTTATCACAAGAATTTCGACAGAGCCTAGAAAGTACACACTAAATGGGTTTATTATTAACATAATGATGCTATCCAGACTTATTTTTTTAGACTTGAAGCATTAAGATGAGCAATGAACTTTATTTGCAAGAACATTGAAATGTGTGATAAGTATTCTGGTTCTCGTCTTAATTATTCAGACAGCAGGATATTGCTGAAACAGTTGTACGTCACGCGTCTAGGTTGTTGTACTTGGGCTCAACGGCAGTCCGATCTTATCATAAATGTGGTTTTGTTCCAAGGCTGAAGTTTGATTTTCCCATGACCTTGAAAAAGTATTCCAAACGTAACATCAAGCGTCAATTTATATTGATGAGCTATGCTAACTATTAGACCTTCTTTAAATATCTCATATTTATTTGTGACATTCTTCTAATTAATCAACTAATCTTCTCACATAGCCGTGATAATGGCAAACCGTAATTAGCAGTCTTACTTTGTTTACTTCGTGATTCCTAAAACTATACATTTGAAGTAAATCCCCAACCAAGTTTAAAAAGCCACACGTAAGCCCTACAACGTCTTCCAGCATCACACTACGTAAGCGGCACATGTATCTGGATGACATTGGATGAATTTCATGCATCATTCATAAAGTGACGCATATAAATTGTAACAACAAGCTTGTAAAATAGCAGAGGATTTCTTTTTATAAGCTTCTAAACAAACAACTGCCTTTTTTGCTCTGTATGCTTTGCTCCGTGTCTAGTTATAAAAAGCCTCCAAAGGGAATTTCTGCAATGTCAAGTTTAACGCAATTAATAACAGGAAGAGTTTTTGAGAATTTCAAAGCTTGTAAATCATTGATTACAATACGTCGAAATATTATTGCTAAACAAGTAAAATCTAGCTATCTTAATCCCCAAGTATTTATATAAATTACTGATATGTTAATGTTGTTCCTGGGTGCTTCCAAGGCTATAGAGTTTTTTTTAGATTTTACTGACGCCAGCAAAAACATTTGGATGAAAGCATATATTTTATTTTAGAACTTATCAAAGTCAGGCATCATAACATGCTAATCATTTAAAGTATGCATTAATACATATTTTATGACAAAATTTAGAAACTTTGTAACTTTTTAAAGTCTTACCGGCTACCCAATTCATGCATTTGTTTTCACCTCGAGAGAATTGTGTAATCGAATTTATCAAACTGGTTTACATTTCCTGCTAAACCTGAGAGTTGTATTACGCTGTAATAACGCGCAAAAATGACAGATGATAATAGAATGTTACAACATCGAGTTCTGTTTAAATTTACAGATAAATGTAATACAACTGGGATATCATGGAAATGTCAAGCTAATATCAGGAGATTTGATATCATTTTACAATCCCATTTAATGCAATTTTCAAGTACAGTCACATGGAAGAATCAATCAGACCTAAAGCATTTTTATTTCACACTTTGTTATGCCTACTTACACCTTTCGAGTTTATACGCGAAGCCAACGTAATCATTCACACATCGCATCACATCCCTTTCTACTTTCTGCAATCTATTCATTTTCAGTCACTTTTATGAAAAGGCAAGGATTTATAAGGAAAGTGATCAACAATATGAATCATCCTTATATGAATCCAGTGTGCTGACTGCTATATGATGTACATACATGTCTATCCACGAAGTACTAAAATCTTCTTGCAAATTCTGACTTGGCCAGCATGTGAGCGTATAAATGAGTCAACGAATAATATATATGAAAAGATGACGACATAGAACAACAATGATTCATAAATTCATTCATATGCTAAAAAGACCTGTGTCCTGTGTGCTCAAAACATACATATTATACACGAAAACTAAACTCACCTTTATTTGCTTTGTTGGTTCTTACGATAGTGTCTCAAGGTCTCTAAATAAACACGATTAACAATGATGTGATTTTGTGCATCCATGCTCATATGTGTCCATACGTTGGAGTTACATACGGTGTAATAACTTGAGACTGTAGCCTGTAGCCCAAGCTCTTCATCCCTTGCAATGCAAGTAAGTAATAGCTTTAGAGTATGTAGGAGTAGATTAAATTTTTTGTGCGAAGGTGTATTCTCTTGTTCTGTTTGTCTTTTTCATCTCCAATTTCATGTCCACTTCAACAGCATTGCATTTGGATCATGTTAGCGATAGGCAAAGAGCATCATGAATGCATGTGAAGAAATGTATGTATACTTTTTGCGTTGAATGAACGCTACACTTTTCCTCATACATGAACATGATGAACATGAAGGTTTATTGGTTGATACATAGGCACACACGGACATGAACCGAAAAAGTGGAGTCAATTGAGTTACAATGTGATCATTTATCCTGTTTAATTTATTTACTTATCCTTAACTAGCAATATCATTCAACCTTTAAATAGGAAGATTGGATCAATGAGTTGTGATTAGAGCTAACTAACCAAATAGTGTTATCACTTCTCCAATATAAATAGCCTTATTTAGCACTTTGCCAAGGTTCAACTTATAACTTATAAAGTAAAGCCTCAAAAGTGTCACACTATATGTAAAATCCTAAATCTTTGTTAATGTGGGAGCCAATAAGCTTCATTTTTAAAAGATCAGCGCATATGAGGTTAAGCAATCCTTACATTCTATGAAAGACAACTGCAAGATCAGCTTAAGTTTAAGTTATTTCGTATGCACAGTTGCATCTTCTGATTTGCTGATTAAGGAGAAATTTTTTGACGCTCATGTATTTCGGAAAAAGGGAGTCCAAGGTTAAATGAGGTTTGCAGTTCTTCGTAGCGTTAAGTAAACGCTACAATATACTTCAAATGCGGATTCTGGCCAGCAAAGGTAAACGGAAATTTGGATTTTTAATTTAGCTTTAGCAAGCAAAC